>RDPX01000233.1:1336135-1373139 GCA_003991215.1 Morbakka virulenta | reverse complement strand
GAGGGAGAGAGGGGGGAGGGGAGAGGGAGAGAGAGAGAGAGAGAGAGAGAGAGAGACAGAGAGAGAGAGAGAGACAGAGAGAGACAGAGAGAGAGACAGAGAGAGAGACAGAGAGAGACAGAGAGACAGAGAGAGAGGCGGGGGAGAGAGTGAGAGAGATTAGGAGAAATAGATAGATGGAAGATGAGTATCAACCGGGAAAAAATGCAACTCGAGAAAATTCCAAAGTCTTTTTACCGATCAAAACAAAATTGTAAGTATTGCAATTTGAAGAAAGACTTGAAGGACACTGAAAATCTTTGCCTTTGTATCTGGACTCAAAAAAATGGTGACTTTCAGGTATTACATCAATTCCAAAGAAAGGAGATTTAGTAGTCACTGATACCTATAGACGCACCTCAATCACCCAGATCGCCTCCAAGGTGCACAACCGCTCTCTTCTGAACCGCGTCCGCCCTGTTATCGATAAAGTGCTAAAACCTAATCAGAATGGATTTCAACTATAAGTCTTTAAGGCGTCAGTGATGATCCTGCAGGAAAGAAGAAGAAGAAGAAGAAGAAGAAGAAGAAGAAGAAGGAGGAGGAGGAGGAGGAGAAGGAGAAGGAGAAGTATCTGGACCCAACGAGATTCTAACTTGGTTTAATAGCACTTTTAGTTGCCAAAACGACAAAGAAATTTTGCTTTTGATTCCTTGTTGTAATCTATGGGTAGAGGCCTCCTGGATTTGTGCTATTATTATTTTTTTATTTTTTCTTTAATGATCATGCTTTATGCTGTTATTCAAAAAAGAAACCACAGCACCTCCAAGCTCAATCTTTGGGCATTGCCCAGCAGGACACAACATGTGAAATGCAGGACAATAGATGCCCAGCCAATCCTGTTCCGTAAAATACACAAAGGGCTTTGTTATGGATAATCTTGTTATCTCTCGGTATTTTTTTTTGTGTGAATGTGAGTGTGTCAGAAAAGTGTTTAGTTTTGATTAATTTTTGCTATGGGAACACGACAATTTCTTGGCAATGTTGTAAGACTGTTATTGCTAAAGTCATTCTAAGGAAAAGCTCATCCTCATTAAGATTTGCCAGTCAATTAATTATGATGTCAACTGAACAAAGAGACAAGGAGGTTATTGACCAATTTGCACAGCTCATGGAAAAATCGCGAGAGCAATTTGACAACCTCAGGTAAGGAGTTAACTGTTCAAGTCTACCAAATTATAGTAGGAAAGCATATAGACCTGTTTAGTTTGATCTTCGAATGCAACGCTGCACTGCAGAGCTAACACCAATACGATAGAGAGCGTCGCTCCGTGTGGCAGCCTTTCAAAAGGTTCAACGTAATTAGATACAGATTATCATCATCATTTACCATCTTTAACAAGGTTCTTCATCTGATTCAGAAATCGGCGACAAAAGCTTTCCATTCAGTCCTATTATCAGATTTCCGTTAAAGGTTAAAGAATCTCGACAGCAGCCAGTTGCCCAAGAATTTAAACTCCCCAGATATGTTGCTCACTGTCTCCCTCTATTTCTTTTGCCCTCAATTTTTCCAGTTAAAGATAATTACTGAAGACTTTTTTTGCGATAGATGTGCCCTAAAAACTGCATTTCTTCTTTTCTTATTGTTTTAATAAGTACCATTCAAGGCTTGGCTTCTTTCAAGATACGTATACAAGACTGTAAAAACCTCACTGCTACTCTCATGGTTTGTTCTGGGTCATTACGATGCAGCTATGGCGAGAACTGTTTCGTGAAATGGTTTGTTGCAGTACTTCAGTTGTCATGAGTGGATTTCACAGATCCTGAATTTTGTAATGGTGTGTCTGTGAAACATGTATCCTTTATAGTATAACTGAGATCCTGAGATGGTACATGACAACTATTTAGTTATGGGACAAATCACAATGGTGCCGTGATCACAGCCATTGAAATAACAGTGCATTGCCATCGGGAGCACCCCCTCCCCTCGTTGGGGAGGGAGTGGCAGTTACATTCTTGCATACACTAAGTAATGTAATATAAAAATGCACGAGAATTATTTTTTTTTAAATCCTAACGCACAGTTCAAATATATAGTCTATAAAGGTATGAAATATTTCTCCCAAGTACGTGATAAATCAGGAAGTCACCGACAATTGCTAATTTTTTTGCGGTTGCAGTCAAGGTAGCGTTGCCTCAGGCGTGGTGGAAGGTGTGCAAGGAATTGTTGCATCAAATACCTGCTAACTGCATGTGTGCCACATTTATACAAGATTTCTGAAATATAGATACTTTACCAGTAGAACGAAAAAAAAGTTTTAAANTCTTTCAAGATACGTATACAAGACTGTAAAAACCTCACTGCTACTCTCATGGTTTGTTCTGGGTCATTACGATGCAGCTATGGCGAGAACTGTTTCGTGAAATGGTTTGTTGCAGTACTTCAGTTGTCATGAGTGGATTTCACAGATCCTGAATTTTGTAATGGTGTGTCTGTGAAACATGTATCCTTTATAGTATAACTGAGATCCTGAGATGGTACATGACAACTATTTAGTTATGGGACAAATCACAATGGTGCCGTGATCACAGCCATTGAAATAACAGTGCATTGCCATCGGGAGCACCCCCTCCCCTCGTTGGGGAGGGAGTGGCAGTTACATTCTTGCATACACTAAGTAATGTAATATAAAAATGCACGAGAATTATTTTCAAATATATAGTCTATAAAGGTATGAAATATTTCTCCCAAGTACGTGATAAATCAGGAAGTCACCGACAATTGCTAATTTTTTTGCGGTTGCAGTCAAGGTAGCGTTGCCTCAGGCGTGGTGGAAGGTGTGCAAGGAATTGTTGCATCAAATACCTGCTAACTGCATGTGTGCCACATTTATACAAGATTTCTGAAATATAGATACTTTACCAGTAGAACGAAAAAAAAGTTTTAAATCACCTGTTAAGGCAAATAGTAGACCTATAATAGTCACTTTCAAACTTTGCTCCAGTGAAAGGAGTTCACTTGACCTAAATTATTTGTTTATAAGTGAGAATTCATTAAGTGACAGATTTCTGTGTGTAAATTTTCCTAGTGGAAAATTTTGGGAATTGGAATTCTCTTGTCACAGGCTCGAGTTGTGAGCTGGTGATGTCTGTACTGGGCAGGCAGAGAGGCAAAAAGCCTTTCCTGTGGAGTGCTACTTAACTTTTTAAGGAATGATATTTCTCTGCACAGCCCAAAAAAGCTGGCAATCAGATCTAAAATAAAGAGCAGGTAGGTGTGGAATCACAACAAAATACCTGCTTGTTATGAATGGGGCAGCTGAAATGCTCAAAGTTGTGATTTGAAGTGTTTTTTTTAAACAGTGCCCTTTTTTACTATTTTTTTTTCTGTGGAGTTAGTAAGGGTTTGACTTGTGAGAAAGTAGGCTTTATTAATATTTCTCTTCTTTGTGTTGCATATCCTAGAGGTTAGGTATTAGCAAACCTCTAGACACACTTTTTTGTTTAGGTTCTGTAATGATAATATTAGCACAATTAAATTCATTTATTTTGGTACAAATATTTTGCCTGGCTTTTGACTTTACTAAGATGCCAGAATGAAAACAATGAAAACCACACAAGAGAAATGGGTAATTATCAATATAGAAAACAAGGAGAGGATCAAAGAAGCCCACCCCTTTTTTGTGATTGGCTTAAGAAAACAAAAAGGATTTAAGAAAGCTACATCATACTGGTTGCATAAGACAATGGAAGACCTTATACAGATACTTTGTCTACTAACAGGAGGTGATGATGGTTGAATATGAATTTTCACCACATTCATGGTTCAGCAGTAGATACTTTAATATAGTGATATTCCAATTAACAATTAGATGTCTTTTTGATGACCTCAAATATCCATGGCTTGGTGGTTAGTGGAGTTGCACTGTTATCTTTAAAAGAGGTTTCAGGTTGGATTCCAAGAGTGGCCTTTCTATGGATCACAGCTACCTTGAAGGACCATTATACACTCTTTAACATCCAACTGCATAGAAATGTTGAAGTTATTTATAGCTTTTCAAAAAACTTCAACTTGTTTTAACTCTTGCCTGCATCAGTAATTTTTATATATAAATAAAAACCAAAAATTATATTCAATTAAAAATACTGCCAGTTGCCTATTCAATACCATCCAAGAAACTTGAAGTTGCATCAAGACTAGTTTAGAAAATTCTGAAATAAGTGACAGAAATAAGAGCAGTTGTCGAGTTGCTAAAGAATAGCAAGATACCATCATCATCATCATCATCATCATCATCATATTCAGTTTAACATCCATTTTACATGCAAGCATGTGTTGGACAAATACCAGGGATTGATAATATTCAGTTGTTGAATCTGAATTCAGAATTGCTAAGGGCAGAGAAACAAATATTCCCCACAGTTTGACAGACACTGATAAAAATTTGTGACTCAGAAATAACCCCTGGTAATTGGAAGATGGGACAAATAGTAAAGTTTATAAAAGAGGGTGATCTCACAGACCATGACAATTGGAAGGAGACATTGCTTCTGTCAGTTACTAGCAAGATGCTTAGTAAAGTTATTCTAAACTGGACCACAATATTAGTAGACCAGGAACTGTTGACAAACCAGACAGGCCTCATGTATGTATGTATGTATGTATGTATGTATGTATGTATGTATTTATTTGCCACTAACAAAAAAATACAAATGTTCAAAGGTAAATGTTAAAAACCTAATACATGATGTTATCCAAAATAGTTAAAAAATAAGAGTAAACAGAAACAAAAAAGAACGAAACAAACAGGTTGGATGATAATCTAGAGAAACGGTGGCAGGGGTAGCATAATACAGATCATGAAGACCTTATTTTCATTATGGTCCCTTAAGGAACGGGAGATCCTGTGTAGGGCCTCATACATCCTCATACTTCATTTGATCATCAAACAGAGTAATGGATGGAATGCCATAGGCAGTACAACCTCATTGGCTTTGTAAAACTTTTTGACAATGTGCACAGACCAGCAATGTGAAAGATACTTGTGCACTATAGTACCCCAAACAAAATTTGTTCCATTATCAAGATGCTGTACTCAGACACACCTATGCCAGAGTCTATGACAGGAGTCAAACAAGGCTGTCAGTTACCCCCTTACTTTTCTCACATTGCACTGACTGGGTGATGAAAGAAACTATCAAGATCACAAGTTGAGGACCACAGTTGAGACTATTTTCTGAAGCACAGAAAGATCTCAGTTTTGCAAGTAACATGACACCACTTGCATAAAGGCATCAAGAAGTCTAAGCAAAATCAGATGATCTTGATCCCACAGCAAAATATATTTGCCTAACCATAAAACCAAACTCAGGATCTTGAAGAGCAATGTTCATGCAGTTCTGCAGTCCTGCTGTATGGCTCAGAATCCTTGAAGTGGACCCAGACCATCTCCACCCGATCTCCAGACTACATGTTTTTGCAGAACCTTTTGCACCTTTTGCTCCAACACAGCACCAAACCAGGAATTCTACCAAAATACTGACACATACCCCATTTCACTGAGATCAAATCCTGATGATGGCATTTGGCAGCAGATGTTCTTGGCATCAAAGCAATAGCAACCCCCCAGGTTGCCATGCATTAGATGCCTGTAGTAAGAAAAAGAATGAGCAAAGGAGACCTAAAGAAGATCAGTGCAGAATGAAATGAAGAGAGAAGGATGGTCTTATGTATCTTAAGTAAGATAATAGACATCGGCAAAGTGCAGACAGCATTTGTGACCTCAGTTGGAGGCCTATGCATTACTCAACATTGAAGAAGATTTATATATTTATATACATATATATATATAGAATATAGAATATAGTATTAAAGATAAATAATGGAAAACTGTATTCTCTCATTCATATTCTCTTAAGAAATCTTCAGTTCAAACTCAACTGAAGATTGGTTGAGAGGACATAAAATTCCAAGTATTGAAAAGTTTTAAGTTTTTTCATTGCCTACCTTTTATATTGCATTGTATTATATTGCATTGCATTATATTGCATTCAATTGTATTCTATTCTATTTTGTTCTATACTTTTATATTCTGTTCTATTTTATTATATTATGTTACATTATATTATATATAATATTGCTCTACTTATTTGTGGATGGAGCACTCTATTTCAAAATAGAAAAAGGGAAATCTGTCAATTAATCCATCCATCCATTTATCTAGTTATCCATCTATCCCACTATATATATATATATATATATATATATATATATATATTTGGGAATTTTGAAAGCTATATAAACAACCATTAGAATAACAAACAGTGTCAAGTGCTAATTGGATGGTTTGAAAAAGTTTAGTTTTTTAATGGCATACAGTTCCCATTTACCAGCTCATATTCATAACTGGTCTTTTACTGTAGTAAATTGTTAGTAATCAAGGACTTGACACTGTGATAAGAGAGCAGCTCATGGCAGAACTCAATGCAGGATGTTTGCTTTACAGTATGACCTAATCATTATCACCACTTTTGCTTCATTTTTGTGGAGATGTTAGGATAATAATTAGGATTGGTACGGTATGACGTTGATTTGAATGTCATTATTAAGATATAATAAAACATTCCTTATGTATGACTTTGTCTGTAATGGATACCAAAGAAAACATAAGAGGAAGTAATCAAATCGGATTTGCACCAAAAAAGGTGTCAACGAAGATCTAGTAAAGGACAGGCTGGCCTGGAAGTCCATTTTATTTAACTGTCCAACACATGCCAGCATGTAAAAGATGTAAAACTGAATATGATGATGAGGATGCTACAACACCAAACAATTGATGTAAATTCTATTCTTTTGAGATACAGTATAGGTATGCAGTTTTGACATTAATCTTTTAATGCTTAAAAATCATGCATACATTGATTATGTTTTTCATTATTTGAAATATTGATGAGCATTACTAGAATCAAGATTGGTTGCCCTTTTTTATTTTGGATTTACTTAATCATCTGCCTGCTACAGTACCAAAACCTTGTTGTTAGGCATATTTCATGCCTGACGTTTTGACGTTTATTTAACTATTTTGCATTCCACTGTGGTATTATCAGCTTGAAAAGCAAACATCAGTCTACCATATTTAAGATTTAAATGATTGATTTTCGAAAATATTCAATTGAATTAATTTTCCCTTTCCCATTCAATTGAATTAATGATTATAATTAATGGGTTGTTTTTTTTGTTTTTAGGAGTTTGCCACAGTTTGAAAAACGACATTGGAAAAATCAATTTGCAAAAGCTTTTGATGTTTACACAAAGGTCTGTGGCTCAAAGAACAATGTTATACATTTTTAATACATTTATCACTTTATCATTTATTTACTTTTATGATCTTAAATTACTGTTATCACTTTTGGTTAATGATTTTTTTAGCATTAAATGGGGTCTTGAATTTTTCAACTTTGTACATGTAGTTTTTTCATGTGCCCATATATCTATTCTGGATCTACCAAAGATTATTATTTTCTTTGACTGGCTATTGCTCTTGCTCATTGATGGATGCTTGCAATGATGTTCTTGGTTTAAAACCAGGTAATGTGGTCATAGTTACTATAGGTTATAACAGAATGCACATACTGGTGTTTTTCCTGTTGTCCTGTTCTTTCTTTGCCTTCTCCCATTTTATGCTCCCATTATAGTTTGTAATGTTTATACAACAACCACCTTGTGAAAAACACCTAACCAAGGTTTGCAAACAACCACAAATAAAGTGGTGGTAGGGAAAAAGGGTAGAAACCACTTAAAACATTGTCATTAGAGGTATGTAGGATGTGAGTAATACAGAATTAGTGCAATGCTAACATGACACATATTTACAGTGTTTTTTTAAACTAACATATGGTATGAATTAAAAAAGGTATCTTTAAAGAAACTGAAAGTTATTTAATACCAAATTATGTCACTGGCACTAGCATACATACAGGATCACACTGGGGAAAAACAATAAAGCACACATACCAGTTCCCTAATCCAATAATGGAAACTTTTTGAGCAGTCATGTTCTGTTTTGTACTCATTATTTTAACCAGGTTTTGTGACATTTTAGTTACTATTCAGTTTAATGTGCTAGAATTAGGAGAACTTGTTTTTGCTACAACTAAGTCATTGCATTGATGTTGTTGTTACAATGACAAATGACATCACAATGACAACATTGTCACAATGACAAGTTTATGATTTGAGGATTAAGTTTCTGCCAGAAGGAAGTTCCTAAGTTTGTTTATTGAAGCTTGTTGAGTTTGTTATTTTGTTACAATTGGTCTCATGCAAGTATTATCTATGTTTTATTTATTAGCTCTGGAAATTTCAACAGGAGAATAGGTAAAGAGTTTCATTTTGAAATTTCGTAGCTTTGATGGTAGACAATAGGCAGTATATATATTTCAAGAAGTATTTTTGCATGGTCTTAGTGCTATATGATGGGGTATCATTATACTGACTGCAGCTGCATTTTAAATGTAAAGTCAAACTAGCCTTTGAGCTTTCACATGTTATTTTTCAGCAAATTTTGATTCTGGGCTAAAACCCTTAATTCCTTTGTTCACCAGAATATTTGCATTTGATTTATGTTCAACTGTTTTGTTTTTAGAACATTTAGCTAACAGGTAGCCAAAAATTATGGCATGTCAAAATGAAGATTGGTGTTGTTGTTGTTGGGGGGGTTGCAGAATGGTCTATCCTTAAAGACCTTATGAGGAGCAATTCCAAGTGCAGATGTCTGCTAAGGAAAATCAGACAGCTTACAAGAGGAGACTTAACAGTAACGGAAAAATTGTTCATTTAAGAATTTGTTAGCAATGTAGTCTAGAGAGAGCAGGGTGCTTCTGTGATAATCTAAAATTGTAAAAGAAGTTTGAATTTTTTTAAATTGTGAAAATTGTACTAAGATTTTTGAAAGGACCCCAATAATAAATAAGAGAAATGAATACTGTAAAATATCCCAAATCGGCTGTGCATAAATAGCCTTCCCAACCAAAAACAAATCATCTTAATACCAAACCAAAATATAAGATCATCTTAGGATAACCAAATCTAATCGTAAATCAATCAGACAGAGAGAATTTAGGTAATGTTCTGTTCTTTTTGTAATATGTGCAAATATATTGTTTTAGAATTCAAAGAAAGAGACTTCTTTTTCTGGGACAATTGCAAGTTGAGACATTTGAAGGAGTCTGATATCTTTTTTGTCCCCAAACCATTATCTCAAGGCAATACATCAGTTGGCCATACGAAGTGTGACTCATTTTTCTTGAAACAGCTTTATTACAGATACTTACTTTGCTTGTGCATATTTTTTATTTTTCCCAGTTGTGTCGAATAAAGGCCACCTGTAAGGTACAAGCCAGGTCATTTCCTTTACAGCCTGTACTAGTTTTCCAGCTTGAAATAAAGTCATCACATTTCGAAAACTACCTTGTGCCCGTCGTTTTGGTGTCAGAAAACCCACTATTGGGCTGGAGATGACCTCTCAGTTTTGCCCCCCCCCCCTACATCATAAGTCCAGTTGGCTGTTCTGCTTCACTTCCTTTCCCAGATGTTGTTGTTTTCCCTGCTGTCGTATTTGTAGCAGTAAAGGTTTTTAGTGGGGTTGACTTGCTAGGCCTACCCCTAACTCTCCTCCTTTTTCATTTGAGCTTGGGAGAGGCAATAGTGGAGTTCACATTCGGGGGATGGCTCTCATAATTATGTCTTTAGATTGGTATTATTATTATTATTATTATTATTATTATTATCATTATTATTAGTGTTGTTGTATTATATTGCATGTTTTAACACTTTGGAATATCTTTACAAAATTCTGGTCTTGGTGCAGGACCAAATAACATAAAATACATCAAAACCTATGGAACAGTAATAATCAGTGTATATAGTATAAAATGTAATAAGTATTTGTAATATATAATATAATCAGTATATATTTCTCCTTGGTGTTATTTATTTTTATTGTAAGCAAAAGTAGCCATGCTTTGCCGATAAGCAATTCAGCTGCAATTCAATCAATTTTACATGTATGTATGTATATATATATATATATATATATATTTATATCTGTGTGTGTTACTGTAGGAATGATAAGCTGGGGTATTTGAAGTCATTACTAGTTCCGAAACAATATAATCTGTTTTGTAACTGTCGATTTTAAGTATTGTTAGGTACTTTCGAGGGGAATTTAATATACAATCAACCAATGAAGAATGGCGTTCCTGATGGTTCGATGTAAAGTGTTGAACACCTTGTAGTGAGTAGTTTCCTCTCTTTTTATGACTGCTAGGGCAATTTTAGATCTTCGATACAACTTAAAACGATGGCAAATTGGAGAGATTGCTTCAAAAATAGGACAGCTGTATTACCATTACTAGTAAGTAAATTGCTAATATACAATTAGTCGGGTAGTATAGATGGGCAATTTTTTATGTTTTGCACGTAAAATTTTACTAACCAAAATTTTCTGTTGAAAAACTTTGAAAAAAATTTTCCATTTATATAAATGCAGTAGCATTGGATATATTGTAGTTAACTTGAGAAAAAGGGCATTGTCAAATAGAACTTAACCTGTTGCGGTTTTTTCCCATGCAGATTCTTTGTCGTAATTAAGGTATTTGACAATTAAAAGGTTTTCTCATAGATTTTTACTTATTGTAGCGTTGTGGCTCTTTGGTCTCATAATAGTTTGGTTAAGTGTGACATCATGGTCATTTTGGAAAATCATTAAATGAGTATTTCTATCAAACTTTTTTCAACTTTAAAATTTCAATAATTGCCACGAAATCGAAACAGAAAGCCTCGAAGCTCGCAGAATATTTAGCAATTGCATCTTAAAAGAACTCAAAAGAAACGGTAACGTGATTTTGAACTATAGTAGTTGGATAATTTTAGAACAAAACAAATAAGCAAATTGCAGTTTATTTCAACCCTGTTTGTACAAAGAGAACTGAAATCATTGAAAAGAAAGAAACCGACGGGATTAGCAGTCTAACCTCTAGTCTCCCAAAGATAGCCCTAAAAAAATTGTACAGCCGTTATGTCATATCATAGACATGTGTCTAAATACTTCTTCTGTTCCAAAGTCTTTCAAGCAAGCAAAAGTACTACCGAACCATAAGTCTGGTAACACCAACTTTCTTGGCAAGTATCGACTAATATCGATTCAATCGGGTTTGTTCAAGATTTTTGAAAGGGCTGTAAACACTCGTAAACTTTTAATAGAGTAACAAACTTATCGGAATTTCAGTTTGTTTGGTGGTTCAGGAGGTCAACGGAACGGGAAGCCACGTACTTCATCGACCATATACTAAAGCAAGTGGACTGAAGAATGCTGATAGAAATAGTTCTTATGGACGTGCCACATGCATTCAGCTTCACTGGGGATAGAGTCCTGATTACAAAATCAAAAAATTCCCACAAAGAAATTTCATGGTTTAATGAAACTTATTTAGCGGAGGGTTGCTCGGTGTTGACCAATGCACCACAGGGCTCCATACTTGGCCCCTTAATGTTCATACTGTTATATAATGATTTCACCAATTGCTTGACAGATTCAGGTCTTATGTATCCTGTTTTACATGCTGATAGTACAGTCATGACTTGTACATGAAATGACATTAATTAGGATAATTAAAATAAATTAAATAATAATAATAATAATTTAATTAATTAAAATATCTTGTAAATCGTGAGTTAGCCATCAATTTAAAGAAATTTAAGACTGAGCCATTATTGCTAGGTACAGCTAAAAGACTATATTTTATTCAGAAACAGTTTCAAGTATATTTCCAAGAGTCAGTTATTCATCAAACTAAAGAGTATGAGTACCCAGATAGTACCATCGACCCATCGCTTAATCTAAATCAAAATTTTATGAAAAATTACAAATAAGCGTATGACATGGTTTGACTTCTTGCAAAAGTTATTCCTTTTTTGAAATGGAAAGCCTCAAATCATGTATATGCGATGAAGTATCACCTTTGCTAACTTTACTGTGCGATACATGCACCACCCCAAAGCAGGTGTTGATTGTCAGTGGTCACCCAGAAGCAAAGGAGTATGGTGAGTAATACAGTTTGAAATGCCATACCAAACAATCACCATAGGAATGTCAACATACTTGGCCAGCACAACTGATTGGATGCTTCAATTTACTAACATATGAAAGCGCAGATTAATTCATTCTATCATCAAAGTCCAGACAAAATGATTATGAGTTATATGTTTTAATGAAAACATCCCAAATATGGACCATCTACCGACAAAACAAACAGAACTTGTCAAAGAGGCTGAAAAAAACAACGTAGACTTGAAAAAATTAGTGAAAAATGGATCCATAAATCTCTGCACGGGAAGTTTAACCTAAGAAGCCATGAAGCTGATGTTGATCAAATAGCAGTCTGTCATTGGCTGAGGGGCTCCATACAGAGAGGGAAGGATTCACTTTAGCTGCACCAGATCAATCTCTATTTACAAAAAACTATCAAGAAGCAAGCATTCTTAAAAACAATGCCGATGCAGGTTTGGTGGTAAATTCACTGAGACAGTTGAGCACCTTGTGTCTGGCTGTTCGGTCTTAGTGCTAAATGAATCAAGAAAATCGCCATGATAGAGTAGGCCAATACCTGCACTGAAGAATTTGTAATTACTATCACATACAAACTTCCACTAATTTGACAAATTTGAGCACCACCCCTAACCACTTTAAGCACCTCCACCCAGTTGTAGAAGGTGATAACGTAGCCATTCTCGGAGATTTTTCTATACACAGTAACTAAACTACCAAAGCAAAGAGATAAGACATTGTAGTCAAAGACTTCAAAGGAAAACCCTAACCCCTGCTCGATATGGGCATCACTACAGGTCAAAAGCTGCTTTAAAAGAATTCGACAAGCTCAGCAAATATAAAGGTCTCCGAGATAGAGATTGGTAGAGTGTGGACACTAAAAGCTACTAGATGTCCAGTAATTATACGCGCTCTAGAAATGATTTAAAAAATTACAGTTACAATTACAACAGGCTCAAAAGATTGTTCTAAAAACCACTGCGCGCATCTTACTTAAGGCGCTTTCAATGCCAAGAAAAAGTTCACCCCGTAACGATACTTTTTTTTCTTTTATTTTATCAATGACTTTTGGATTTTTTGTATATGTGTGCGGCGATGTTAAAACACAATTTCAAATCCTGTACCCGTCTCAAGAGACTGGGGTTCCCAGTGAGCAGTTGTAATAAAGGCAAAGTGTGTGTGTGTGTGTGGGAGGGTAACAATGTAATAGTAAAAGTTGGAGCTTAATCCTACCTTTCAAGTGTTTCTATAGAAATCTACTTTTGCTCTTTGAAAACATTTGCTACGTGTACAAAGAGGGTGCAAAAATGGAATTTCACATAAAATCTTATATTTTAACTACAAGATCCAGAAAAGCCATTGTCATTTCATCTGCCTTGGCAAAGAAGTCCTAAAATATGTCAAATCAATTTATTGGTTAGCCTAAAATATATCTATAGTCTAAAGTGGTATTCTAACAGTTTTTCTCTTTCCAAGAGCCTTCTCACACGCTAGTTTTGTTGGTTTTTCAGCTTGCGCACAAGTGAAGCCAGTTATTTGCACGAGTCTTTCCAATTTTACTCAGCAGTCAGAAGTCGGGCATATTTCAGTCAAGCAAACAAAGAGAACAGGTAAAATAAACATTACCAAATAAACTTGTTTGTTGCATTACTGAAACAAAATTTGGTTGTTATGGTTTATTAATCAAATGGTCCTGTATAAAGATCATTTAATATATAACTTGTTCGTAGTTGGAATTTGGAAGTATATTGGTAACCGGCTCTTTCTGTTATTTCTTAGACTGGTCATCGTAATTTGTCTTACCTTCTACACAAAATGTATTTATTGTTTTGTTTGGATAAAATATATGTTTTCAGGTTCACAATCAGGGATTTGATATACTCCTAGCTGTGCAAGCAATAAATCTTTGTTCTGCTTTACCCTCGGAACGCCCTTGCTTCGTAAGTCTGGGCAAGCCAGTATAAGAATTTGACTTGTTACTTAGTGTTACTGTGTGTTAGTTGAACATTTGGTTTTAGGTGAAATAAGGGTTTAAATGACCATAGATTGCTTTAATCTGAGGAGCCGTGGCTTAATGGTTAGTGCAAGTACACCGTAATTAAGAATTCCGGGTTCGATTCCCCGAGCGGCGACTTTAAAAATTCACAAAAGAAAAAGCCATTGGTTGACGTCATGAAGGGCATCCGGCCAAGAAATTCCTCCCGAAGGACATCGTCTAAGCCCCAGTACTGGGGAAAATGACGTTAAAACTAAAAATAAAAAAAAGAGTGCTTTAACCACTTGTGCTCTTATTAATGCCTAATTATTAGAAGTGTAATCTAATTATTTTCCCAGACTGTGATAGTTAAACAATTGGTTTTATGTGAAATTATGAGGTTTTGAATGACCATAGAGAACTTTAAGCTCTTGTGCTCTTATTAATGCCTAATTATTAGAAGTGTAATCTAATTATTTTCCCAGACTGTGATAGTTAAACAATTGGTTTTATGTGAAATTATGAGGTTTTGAATGACCATAGAGAACTTTAAGCACTTGTGCTCTTATTAATGCCTAATTATTAGAAGTGTAATCTAATTATTTTCCCAGACTGTGATAGTTAAACAATTGGTTTTATGTGAAATTATGAGGTTTTGAATGACCATAGAGAACTTTAACCACTTGTGCTCTTATTAATGCCTAATTATTAGAAGTGTAATCTAATTATTTTCCCAGACTGTGATAGTTAAACAATTGGTTTTATGTGAAATTATGAGGTTTTGAATGACCATAGAGAACTTTAACCACTTGTGCTCTTATTAATGCCTAATTATTAGAAGTGTAATCTAATTATTTTCCCAGACTGTGATAGTTAAACAATTGGTTTTATGTGAAATTATGAGGTTTTGAATGACCATAGAGAACTTTAACCACTTGTGCTCTTATTAATGCCTAATTATTAGAAGTGTAATCTAATTATTTTCCCAGACTGTGATAGTTAAACAATTGGTTTTATGTGAAATTATGAGGTTTTGAATGACCATAGAGAACTTTAACCACTTGTGCTCTTATTAATGCCTAATTATTAGAAGTGTAATCTAATTATTTTCCCAGACTGTGATAGTTAAACAATTGGTTTTATGTGAAATTATGAGGTTTTGAATGACCATAGAGAACTTTAACCACTTGTGCTCTTATTAATGCCTAATTATTAGAAGTGTAATCTAATTATTTTCCCAGACTGTGATAGTTAAACAATTGGTTTTATGTGAAATTATGAGGTTTTGAATGACCATAGAGAACTTTAACCACTTGTGCTCTTATTAATGCCTAATTATTAGAAGTGTAATCTAATTATTTTCCCAGACTGTGATAGTTAAACAATTGGTTTTATGTGAAATTATGAGGTTTTGAATGACCATAGAGAACTTTAACCACTTGTGCTCTTATTAATGCCTAATTATTAGAAGTGTAATCTAATTATTTTCCCAGACTGTGATAGTTAAACAATTGGTTTTATGTGAAATTATGAGGTTTTGAATGACCATAGAGAACTTTAACCACTTGTGCTCTTATTAATGCCTAATTATTAGAAGTGTAATCTAATTATTTTCCCTGGAGCCACGAAAATTGAGTTTTCAAAAATATTTTAAGCTTCTTTATTAAATCAAATTATATTTGCTACATATTTTATGTATAGTTTATTTAAGGCTAGGCGTTTATTAAAGGAAATACCGCATAAGATGTTTTAGGTATCATCGGGTTTCAAGTGATCTGTGAAATACATTTCTGCACTGTTTTTATGTCTTCTGCAACTTAAAGTTGGTCTTTTAACATAGAAAACCCACTTGAACAAGTTGCCACCTTCTTGAAGCAATGGATTAAATTGTCTTTGCTACTGTTAATAAATATCATTTTAAGGGTATTGATGAAGAATAAAGAAGATACAAAATAACGCACAACTGAGCATTTGTGCCTTATTTTGTATCTCCACTCTTTTTTTCTAATAAACTTCTCATTATTTTGCTGAGCCTTTTTTACTATAAGAAGGCGGTGTTTATTAGAGGAAATACGGTATTACATATTATATATGCAGTAGTCTTCGATTAATATCACGCTTCCCGGGTTTTAAAAAACATGATATTAACCATTTACGTGGTAATTGGTGGTGGACCTTATTTGAGGGCGGGTTTATTTATATATATGTAATATGACATTGTTATTTCACGTCTTTTTATCGTTATTCACGCCATTCATCGTTATTCACGCCATTCATCGTTATTCACGCCATTCATCGTTATTCACGCCATTCATCGTTATTCACGCCATTCATCGTTATTCACGCCATTCATCGTTATTCCCGCCATTCATCGTTATTCACGTCATTCATCGTTTTTCACGCCATTCATCGTTACATATTCTTTGTTTGATCCATGCTAGTACAGCCATAATTTGCTCTCGTCAATGTGAAGCTGCAAATTTTCTGATTACACATATGCATAATAAAACTTATTAAAAACATTAAATAATATAAATATCATGTTTGCTGAGCAAGGGCGGGGTTATCTCCCGTGAGAGACATTAGCTGTTTTGACTGACTAACTAATCCAACCTGCCGCTAGCACGGCAACACGTCACTTGGCCACAATTTTCCGTGCTCTTTTTCTCTTTTTTTCTCTAATCTGTTTCCCCCCTTCCCCCATGCTTTGTGTTGTTTTCATTTTTACTTTAAATTGGATTGTAATTGGGGTTCTCTAGTTTCTTACGTTTTTTGACAACTCTCCAGTCAGGGCTTTCGAAATATAAAAGCATCTTCTACGATTTTCTGTGCTCCTTGTAAGGCGTCAGTCCCCAGTGTTTTCAAATTCACAAAATAAAGTGAGTTCTCCAAGTAAATTGATAATGTTTTTCGTAAAAGGTACAAATGAGCATGTATATCACCAACACGATACACCCTATTAGCCAAACAATATCAAGTTCAAAATACTCTGCAGCTGCAAAATACGCTGGTATTCGAAAAAAAAATTAAGTTACAGCTGGGTACGCCACGGCTAATGATACCATATTTGAACATAGCAGCAGAAAGTTGAAGGATCTAAAAGAAACGTCTGCGCATTTCTTTGTTTTGGTTGGGCTATTTTCTTGACTGCCCGGTTTCCAAGGAATTTGGATATTGGTTTTATGAGTTTATTTCTCAGGCAAGAAATTATCCACTAAATCAATTTTCAAGATGCTATTATCGATGTGGAAGAGCCTCTGGGGAATTCGAATTTGTATTTTGAAACTGTGTTCATTTTTGCTACAGAAAATTAAATGAACCATCATTTCTTTTTTTATCTTTTAACCATTACAACACGAGAACTTTGTCAATTTTTTAATAGCTAAAACAATAAATAATATTTAAGAAGAGAAGTAGCATTGGATAACCAAAAAGAAACGGACGTCAATCTTTGTATGCTTTAAACATTAAAAAATGATTTTCACAAGATACAGCTGCCTCATATTTGATTAACAAAATAAAGAGCATAGTCAAAAATCTCCTCCAGAAGAATCTGAGGTGTCATCGTTATAACAGTTAACGAGAACCCCTTCTGCAGTCTCGTCGACGTTACCTTGGTGACGCTTTGTTGAAGGAAAATCTAATATGGGCCTGTTACTACACCTCTTCACTTGAAAATTTCACCTCCATTTCTCTTTTCTATGATACAACGTAATTACGTCATCTAGGAAATTTTTGTCAGAACTGTGCGACAGTTTTTGAAGAGAAGATGTGTTGAGTTTGGGCGTCAGGACGTGATTGAGTTACTGACATGTACCCTTTTGTCTTCCCTCATATTTCTTCGCACTGCGGAAATGTCACGCTTAAACACCGCGTGACATTTCCGTAATTACGTCATCTAGGAAATGTTTGTCAGAACTGTGCGACAGTTTTTGAAGAGAAGATGTGTTGAGTTTGGGCGTCAGGACGTGATTGAGTTACTGACATGTACCCTTTTGTCTTCCCTCATATTTCTTCGCACTGCGGAAATGTCACGCTTAAACACCGCGTGACATTTCCGTAATTACGTCATCTAGGAAATGTTTGTCAGATCTGTGCGACAGTTTTTGAAGAGAAGATGTGTTGAGTTTGGGCGTCAGGACGTGAGTGAGTTACTGACATGTACCCTTTTGTCTTCCCTCATATTTCTTCGCACTGCGGAAATGTCACGCTTAAACACCGCGTGACATTTCCGTAATTACGTCATCTAGGAAATGTTTGTCAGAACTGTGCGACAGTTTTTGAAGAGAAGATGTGTTGAGTTTGGGCGTCAGGGCGTGATTGAGTTACTGACATGTACCCTTTTGTCTTCCCTCATATTTCTCCGCACTGCGGAAATGTCACGCTTAAACTCCGCGTGACATTTCCGCTGGGAAAAGATAACAAACATAGTAGAAAGAAAAAGACTTTAGTGCATTTGCTTGTGGTGATTTTAAATGTAAATAGTCATCTTTCGCCTTCCTTTTCACCTAAAAAGTAGCAGTTCACATGTTTATTTCAGTGGCAGTACGTTTTAAGAAAAGTCATGAGCAAGTAAAACGTGAGCATTTTTGTGTTAAACTCGCTGATTTCGGAATACCTGTGATTTCATCATTGTTTGTTTGATCATGACGGCGATTTGTGGTTGAAGTGCATGTTTTGCTTAAATCGAATTTGTTCCGTGAAGTGGTCAAAGTGAATTAAATTTTATTGGTACGGGGTTTTCTTTTTCAAATAGCTGACATGCAGGTTATTGGTTACATTATTATACTGGTACTTACGGACCCAGTGGCCTGGAGCCGACTTGCTTTACGTCTGAGTATAGCTGACAACCTTTAGTTATTTTAATTTTAACGAGCGTTTGATCCGAAGGTTATTGCAGTTAGATATTTCTGTCTGAGAATTACTCTGTTTCATGGACTGTTCTTGCACTAAATGCAGAAAAATTTGTGTGTAACCAACGTTGTCAGATTATTATTGGAAGGAAAGAATAATTGATCACAGATTTTAATCGCAAAAAAATCACAACAGAAATCATGCAATTGGTAAGTGATAGAACATTTTGGAAATTCTCGTTTTTTCTATCACACAAAAAGGTCAGTCTACCTACCCACCACATTAAAAGAAGTATGCAACACTATCGTTGAGAGATTCCTTGAAACGAGAAAGAAACAATGTAGTGAATGACAAATGACGAAGGCCGCTTTGCCTGGATCCAATATGTTTGTAACGAGGGATTTATTTCTTGAATAAGCTGTTCATGGATGATATTCATAGATAACGAATTATTAATTGGCAGTGCATAAAATTTGATGCTTCGAAAAGGCCCAGCAGATACACGTCAAGAACGTCGGTCGATGAATGTGTGTATTTTACTGGTAAATGTGTCACATCTTTAGGGAAACAGGTTAGTTTAGTTGATTTGCCGATGAGAAGCACTACTCTTTTCTCCACCCAGACATATTTGAGCATAGTAGGGCTGTTATTTTGTCAACTGTTTTCTTGGTTTCCGAAATATCTTGCTCTCGTGTTGCTTATCTGCTGTCAGTTGGGACTTTGTATTAAACAGCAGTCACATATGCTTTTTGAGTGCCATTGGGTATGAAGTCAGCCAATAGAGATGGCTGCACGTGAGTACTGAATTGCTCAGCAACGTGATCAGAGATACGTTTCTATCTATGATCATTTTTCTATTTTAGTCTGTGTCTTCCCTTTAATCTGTTCAGCCAACTGTTACTTGGAGTAATACATGCCCCCGAACCTTCTAAAGTTCGACGGCATTCGTTTTCAGACGGGGAAGGCTTACTGTGCCATTTTGCTGAGATTTCTGTGCAAACAACGGAGTGTCTCCTTCATCCACAATTGGTGATTGGTTTCTCATTGATGACAAATTTGTCGCGTTGACTTAGTAGATTCTCGGTTCTTTGATTTAATACTAACTGTAAGTTCAAACGTTGCTGGCAACCTGAGTGAAATTTTGCATCGTTCTATGTCAATGATGCTAACAATGACGGCAAGGTTAATATCATTTCGCTGGTGAGGCATTCCAAAAATCGAAGATGTACTTCAGTCGACTGCTGAAACGTCATCTTGAAAAAATCTCAATTGATGTGATTGATGAGATGCTATCACCTCACCTTAAATCATTCTGCATGGCCACCTACCCAGGTGGCCATCAATCTAGCAAAGCGATTGAAATTTACCGGAAGCAGTTATAGGTTTTCTAATATATTTGTAACAGTAAACGAAGTTCAGATCATTGTTTACTTCCACGATAAAAACAGGCCAAAATGCCGGCGGTTTATCCATGGTGGTGAGCGGCGCTTACACACCTCGTCAATAATCAACGGACAATTCAGATGCTGTAAATACTGCTTCGTGGCTGGTCATTGACTCAAGCCTGACCACGCTCTACCCCCAGTTGTCTGTGGGGATGAGGGGATATAAGTTTTCAACAAATTCAGCGTAGTTTCCCCTCGTTGGGGCGAAAAAAGCATGCAATTAACAGCACATTACATCACCGGAAGGTGATATTATAGAGGTAGGTTGCATAAATTATTTTCCGGTTTTCTAATATTCCATTATATTATTCGGATCATGACAGCATGCGTGATATTAATCAAAGACTATTTTGTTACAAATATTTTCAAAAATATAGTTTTATATACTTTTGGAATAGGTAATATGTAATATACGTATGTAATGATGAATCTCGGCCAGTCATTTGCGAATGAGGCTAGAACGTAGCCAGTAAGCGACGCGCAACTTCTTCCCCAGGGAGTAGGGAGAAGTGAGCAAGGGGTGCCGCAAAAATCTTGCCTTCGGTTAAAGAGGTTAGGGAATTTTTCGAGAATGAGGATTTGTACATGGAATCTGGGCTCAATGTCGGGATAAGGAAGAGAGCTAGTGGAAGTGATGAAAGCAAGGATTCACATATTCTGCATGCAGGAAACAGAGTGGAAAGGGGACAGATCGAAAGAAATGGGAGAAGGATATAAAATCATATATAATGGAACTAAGAAAAGGAGAAATGGTGTGTTCATTATTGTAAATGAAATGCAAAAGGAAAATGTGGCTCAAGTCAAACGGACCAATGACAGACTGGTGAGTGTGAAGATTTTAACGGAAGACGGGCTCCTCACCGTGATATCTGCGTATGCTCCACACATTGGTTGTACTGGACAAGGATAAATTCTATACAGAGCTAGAGGATGTTACGCGAGTGGTACCATCATCGGAGAAAGTAGTCATTTGGCGGATTTCAATGAACATGTGGGTGAAACCAGCCATGGATTCGAATGTTGTCATGGAGGAAAAGGCTTTGGTGACCCAAATGAAGGTGTACAAATCCTGAACATGGCGGAAGCATTAGACATGGTTATTCTTAACAGACGCGTTGGGAAAAGGGGAGAGTATAAAGTAACATTCAAGAGTGGAAACAACAAAAGTCATATAGACTACCTGCTGATCAAGAGATACAGGTGAATGATGATAAACTGCAAGGTAATCACCGGTAAGTGTGTCGTTTCACAACACAGACTGCTGCTGATGGAGGTAAGGAAGACAAGGAAAAGAAAACGCCAGCGAAGGAAAAAAACGCAGATCAAGACCTGGAAGTTGAAAGATAAACAAGTAGCTGGGACTTTTAAAGAAGCAGTAAGCGCAAAGAAAAGATCAGGGGCAGTTAAAGAGAATACAAACCAGGAGTGGAAACGAATGAAAAGGATTAAAATTGAAGAGGATACGCATGCATGTGGGAGGAAAGCAGCGTCCAAACCACCCAGAAGAGATACTTGGTGGTGAAACGATGAAGTGCAAGAGGCAATTAGGAACAAGCGGAAAGCGTTTAGACAACTGAAACGTTATCAGAGTGACGTGGTCCAAAAAAGAGTATAGATAGTGTAAAAGAATGGCCAAGAAGGCTGTTGCAAAGGCAAGGGAAGAAAGCTGCAAGGGATTGTATAATGAATTGGAGAACAAGGAAGGTCAACAGAAAGTATTCCGAATAGCCAAACCACGTGAAAGGCTAAAAAGGATATAAGAGATTACACCATTTTGAAGAACGAAGATGGTAATATGTTGACAGCATACACATAATCAAGCAAAGATGGATTAACTACTTTCAGCAGTTATTGAGCACGGAGAATGCACGAGCGGATCTGGAATGAGTGGAACCGGTAGAAGAATTTGTGAGACCAGTCACGGTGGAGGAGGTGCATGTGGCACTGGGAAAAATGAAGAAGGGTAAAGCACCAGGAATACCCGATGTTACGAGCTACATAATCAGAGCTTTGGGGTCGGAAGGAACAGACTGGATAACTGAGATTATCAAGAAAGCTTGGGATGAAGAAGAAATGCCAGATGACTGACACAAGAGTGTTCTAGTGCCAATCTACAAGCAGAAAGGGGGCATAATGCAGTTTGGCAATCATTGAGGAATCAAGCTGCTACAGCATGCAATGAAGGTGTATGAAAGAGTATAGGATAGAAGACTAAGAGACGTGATTGAGGTAGACAACATGCAGTATGGTTTTATGCGGGGAAAAAGGCACCACGGATGCCAGGTTTATTCTGTGACAACAACAAGAGAAGAAGCTGGAAGGAAACGAGGAAAATTTTTGGCCTTTGTGGACTTGGGAAAAGCGTACTACAGGAACCCCAGTGAAATTCTTTACTGGTGTCTACGAAAGAGAGGAGTACCAGAAAAGTTGGTTGGGGCTGTGAAAAGCCTCTATACCAGTAGCAGGACCGTTGTAAGGATCCCCGTATGTGAAACCGACCAGTTCAACATTGAAGTCGGCCTGCATCAGGGCTCAGCACTAAGCCCTTTCCTGTTTGCGGTGCTTATTGACACCATTAGCACAGCGAGAAGACAAGGCCTACCAACGGAACCTCTCTTTGCGAATGATCTGGTGATTACAGTGGAGAGCGAGGTTGAACTGCAGAAACAATTGAGTGAATGGCAGAGAGCTTTGGAGACGAAAGGGTTGAAAGTGAATGCAAAGAAGACAGAATCGCTAGTTACCAGCAAAGGAGGGGGGGGAGATTCACATTGTCGACACACAAGAAATCCCAAAAAGCAGGTAGACCAGTTTTGTTACATGGGTTCCATCATAGAGGAAAAAGGAGGGTGTAGTGAGGAGATCAGAAACAGAATCAGGAGAACATGGAAGAAATGGAGGGAAACAAGTGAAATAGTGTGTGACATGGGGATGCCACTTATGCTGAAAGTGAAGGTTTACAAATGTGTGATTAGATCAGTTCTCTTGTACGGACTGGAGGTGATGTCTTTTAGAAAAGTGGAAGAACGGGCACTAATGTCGACTGAGATGAGGATGTTAAGATGGATGATAGGTATCTCTCTGCTAGAACGCCGAACAAAGAAGATATTCGAAGGTTCGCAAAAGTCCCTAACATATGTGAGAAAGAAGAGAAGCTAGATTATGGTGGTATGGCCATGTCATGAGAATGGGAGAAGAGATGGCTGTAAAGAAGGCATTCTACAGTAACGTGGAGGGCAAGAGGAGTAGAGGAAGGCAAAAGCTGCGGTTAATTCGAGAACATAAAGGTGTCATTCATTTTGATACTGTATAAGGGCTTGCTATGTGCAATATGCAATGGAATGTGCAATGTGTAATCTGCAATCTGGAGTATTCAAACGAAAGGATTTCATCTGTTTAGTAGCACTGAAGGAAGGATTTGGATTTAAGCAAGACAGAACTTTTTAAAAGTGACGTGGCTTGCCTGTGAATAATTGAAAGCTGTAGTAACTGAAGAACTTGTCAAGATTGTAACAATTGGAAAAGGCCGGTGCAGAAAGTCACGGCTAGTGGAAATCGAGGTACCTGTTCTTGGTGACGAGTAACTGAAGTTGGTAAGAATGGTTGAAATAAGACGTTTTGGTTGGAAAAATTGATTTTTACAAGTGAATGGGGTTAAAATCTCTACCCCTTTGCACATCTTGCAGTCAGTAATAGACATCTGCAATTTGCAGCAGAACTGAACTTTTAGCAGCATAGATTTATTATTCAGTGGTTACCTGTAGTTTTGCACTGCAAATAATGCATTAGTTGTAAATACTTATATTACCTGTGTTATATTCAGGTCTGTGCTTATGGTGAAGAAGTTGCGGTACTATGCAAGATATATTGTAGTTGCACTGCTTTTGAACTATATGGAACTTGTCAAAGAATTACTGCAGGTTTGTTACGAAAGGCTATTGTTCATTTATTGTATACAAACAATTTTTGGAAGTGTTTTTCCCTAGAATTTGGGCATAGTACTGAATTAATACCCCCAGAATATTTCCAAATATAGCAGTCTTCCTTTTCTGTAAAGTAAGAATCTACTCCCTCGTTATACAATGAGGTAAACCTAGGTTGTAGTAAGGCTTATATTTGTTATTGAATTGATTCTAGCAGTGTGTTTTGTGTACCACAATGTAAACAAATTCATTGCAGATTTTACCGTATCTCTTGATTTAGATAAGGCCACTTGGTCCGCCACCCATTTGCGATAAATCTTACCATAAAAACAAAAAAGTAGTATAGGTAAAACAATGAATCTCTCTCTGGTGTGTATATATATACTCAATCTGCAGTTTCGCCCTTTGTGGGCTCATCAGTGCAGCACAGAGCTTCTGAGACAAGTCTCTGGCCATGTTGCCGGAGCAAACACAGCTTAAAGAGTTATTGTGGGATCCTGTCAGAGTGCTCAAACCACGCATACGCAGTGAGCATTATATATATACTAGTAGAGTACCCGGCTTTGCCCAGGTATTCTCTTGTGTTTGTTTTTCAACCGACTTTTGGACAACTTGTTTTTCGGTTCTTTTTCAATCCCCTCATTGTGTTCATTAGGCATCCCTATAGTCTGTTTTCAAGTTTTATCGAAATCCGAGCTTTGTAATGTTAAAACAGCCCACCTTCCAGTTTTATAAGATTCCTTCCTTTTGGCTGAGCTGTAACCTCCCGCAACGTTTCCCTGGAATCGGAGGTCTCTGGGGCCTGAAACATATATATATATATCTGTGTGTGTGTGTGTGTGTTTCGGAAGGCAATGTAGAAAAGTTAAAATTAGTGCAAGGCTCTATAGCCCATGTTTTACAACCCTGCTTTCAGCACAGGCTAAGTCATTTTTCAGTATGACCGCTGGAGCAGTCTTTAGGGACACTAAGGATATCGTGTTGACACCAGTCAAAAAATTAACTGAGCTATGCAACATGTTTAAAATATGGTGTCAGAGTTATTTGCAACCCAGAGCCCAACATGATTTACATTATTGTTGTCTGATGTGACCGTTGAGGCCACGTCCTTAAAAAGGGTCATATGAGCCCTTTTATCAAGACAGAGACCCACAATCAAGAAATGAATTTAATCAAGCAATCAAGTCATCTATAATTTGTTGTCATTGTACGTATTTTTTAGATACTAAATCTCAGCTGATTTTGTGTTTATGGACACGTGATTCGAAAAGAATGGCAACCAGGCAACGTAGACGGCGCAAATTTAGCGTAATAGTACTTTAGAAACCAGCATAAAACATGGGCTATGGGGGGTTTTTTTATATGGCTGCTTGGGAGGCCACTAGAGCCTTAAAAGCATTTTATTTGTGCAGGTTTTCCACGATAAAGGCCTAAATTCGAAAATGGCTTTAACAAGGCAACATAGAAAGCATAGATTTGGTTTTTAGGCTATTTTGAAACCCTACAGTAAACATTGACCATGTTTGTATTCTTTATACCTCAGGACCAGTCGATAAAAGGGGCACAATTTAACAGCTAACCAAGGCAAGATTTACCAGCCAAAAACAAATTTTACAGGGACCTTAGAAAGCTGAAATATGTCATGGTATTGTGCAGTCTTTCTGAGCTGGACATTGATTATGATTTTTTGTATGATCGCCGGAGGTGCCGCAAGGGTCTAAAAGTGGGCTTTCATTTCTCTAGGATAGAGACCTACAACCGAAAATAGAAATTGAACCAGGGAAGCAAATAGCTCGCGGTTGGTGTCAGGGCACTTAACAACTTTGTGATGAATAGAGCCAATATTGTTTTTCTTTATCATCGTAAAGGCTGCCGCTAGACCTGAAAATGCTTCATATCTAAAATGTTCTGCATAGTAAAGACCTGAAATTCAAAAAATGAGTTTTAACCAGGCAACGTGGAAAGCTGATATACAAACATAGGCAAAGTTACATTTCGACACGACCACTGGGGCTGCTAAAAAGGGGTGACCATATTGATAGGTTTTCAAGATAGAGACTTGAAACCATCAAATGAATCTAACCAGATAACGTAAAGAGCTTAGACTTCATTTGCTGGAACTTGAAGCTCTTTTCCATATATTGATTATGTTTATTTTTGGACATCACTAGCAGCTGCCAGGGCAGGAAAAAGTTGACCATGGGTCTCCTTCTTAAAGAGAGAGACCTACGATCGAAAATGAGTTTAACCAAGCATCGTAAAACGCTTTAAAAAATCCCTCTTTTTTTGTTACTGCAGTGAAAACGCCTGGCAGGCCTGAAAAATGCTGTCATGCAAACCAGAAATCCAATAGTTAATTTAACGAAAATTGATCAGCGATTCCAAAATATGGCGACGGAAAAAATTCAGATTTAGGAGTTACGTAATTGGTGCGAGAGCAATGATTTAATGTTACTTGACCACTCAGCCGTAGTTCCGTGTAACGCCGGATGCCTACCTTGATATATTGATATGAATGGTAACGATTTTACAATGGTGTACATGAGTTGGAGTCTTGAAAAATTTTATGACTTTTATCCTGTATATTTTGTCATGTATCTTTTACCTTGTATCTTTTATCTTCAGTAGTATAAATATTCTTAAATTTGGCAATTATTATTATTAATTGCGGATCTAGACAACGCCCTTGTCTGGTCACCGCTGAGTGATGCTTCAAGGGTTGATTGTTTCGCATGTAAACGCACGCAAGTTCATTCACAAAGTTATCCCTTCATTACCTTTTTGCCATTTGAAAGCTGTGGCACTAGGATTGGCCTTCTGTTGTTATGTTCCAACAGTTTGAGTATTTCTTGGTAGGTACAAAGTCTTAATACAATCCGAATTTGCCGATATAAAGGATATGGAGCTAGTGAATCAGTGTCAACGTCATGTTTAATGAATAAGTAAATGATAGGTTGCTTAAATTGAAAAGCAAAAAGGAGTTACAGTTAATGCAGATAGAAATTGAAATTTATTTATCAATACTTAGCATCTGTTAATTGGAAGTAAATATACATTTTTCGCGTGGTTTTGAAATAACTAGGGGCACATCAGTGGCATACTAACACTATCACTGTGGTGTTCAGTATCATAATTAAGTTCAACAATCGGGTTTTCAAACAATTAGCAGTAACACAATTTTTGCAATATTGAATGGTTTTAAATATTTGGCATAGTTTCTATGGCCATATAATCAAATTGCCCAAAATTAGAAACTGCAACAATAACAACGATCACGACTAGTTCTACTACTGCTGCTGGTGCTACTACTACTACTACAACTACTACTATTACTATTACTCCTTTTACTCCGCTTACTCCTGTTACTACTACTATTAATATTACTTCTAAACAAGGAAAAGAGGGAGAGGATGAAGAAGGAAGAGGAGAAGAAGCTGCAGCAAGAGAGAAAGGAGAGCATGGCCACGTAATTAATAGACCGATGTAAGAATTTCTAAACTATTGCATGTATGTTTTCAATATTTTTGTCTGGCTTCACGTAGTTGTTGTAATTTGCCCCATTTCATATTTAATAAAGTTTGACATTTAATCAACGTTATAGGATCTTAAACAATACGTTAGTGAATATAACGAGTATCCTGATGCCGACAGTACTGAAGAATGGCAGCTCGTCATAAGGGAAGCCACGGTTTTCGTAGAGGTAAGTTGTAGACGTACTGGAAGTGACATGGTTGCTGACAACAATGTGATAAAGCAGAATGACTAGAAATAATTTCCTATAAGAATTTTAATTCCAGGCAGACCCAGAGAACAGGTAGTTGTCAGTTTTACTTTCGGAAAAAAAAAAATATATATATATATTTATTTATTTATCAAGTGAAACAGAACTAAAGTAATTTCAAAAAGCCCCTCCATTTTCCATGCTCTGTTTTCTGCTTGCGCATCCACTTTACTTCTCTGTTTATGAGATTATTCGATGATTAATGGATGGTAGTCGTGATTTGTTGAAAACTCAAGGACTCTTCTGTTTACCACTGTTACCAGATATATATATATATGCGTATGATCAACAAAAAAAATGCTAAATATCTAAGACATTGTCATTGAGCCACAAACGGAAGTCCTCATCAACAGTTTTGATATCACCTCGAATACCTATCAGTTGGCAAATCNTAAGACATTGTCATTGAGCCACAAACGGAAGTCCTCATCAACAGTTTTGATATCACCTCGAATACCTATCAGTTGGCAAATCAATACGTGTTGATGGGATTGAATTTCACCACAACGACAAAATGGATTGTCCCTTAGACCAATTCTATGCATGAAATCGGCATATCGTCCATATCCAGATCGTAATCGATTTAAGAGCACCACTGTTACCAGAGTAGACGCGTAAGAGAGACCAGTTGACCTTTAAGAATATATTACTACTTTAGCTAAGTTTTGGTACTGTTTAATTTTGGTAACTGTAAAAATCAAAATTTCGAAATTACTTAATTGTATAATCCAAATCCTATATTTTCTGGAAAAGACTCATTTGACTATTTTCTTGATCAAAGACCAGGTCGCAAGTCGTTCTATGTAGTTTTCCTTTCGCCTGGTCAATGCCATTGCAGTCAGGGTACAGTGTAGATTGCCATAAAAAGATGTGATGTATTGTATGGGTAAAGGCCTTTTCTTTATTTTAGTATCTTTCATCAACTAATATTACAATGTTTTGTGGCCAATTTCGGCAATTGTTATTATTATATTATTAAAGCATCACAGAACATCGAATACGTCTTTTTGAGAATAAACACATTTCAATTAAACTCGTGGTTCTTTTCATGATATTTCACACAAGTTAAACCTGAATTTTCAGTTAGTGTGTCCAGTTAAAGTGGAACTGACATACTGGCGGAGACGCCAAAATACTGGGGTCATGCCGATTGCCAACGAGAAAGTTGCTATATTTTGTTTATTTTTTTTGCGAGTTTTTTACAACAAATCCCCCAATTAGCATTATGCTTTACATATTTTTCAGATCGTTATTTTGGCTTGCCTTAAGTATATATTTTGGATAAAATATAATTTTATCTCGCTTGGAGTAACATTTTGTCCATTAGCAGTTCCTTTATTGAATTTTGAAGTTGATGTGCCTGTTGCTAATTTGCCATTATAGGGGTTTTCTAAAACAGCTTTTACAGGAAGTATGATTTTTTTTTCTCAGGCATCATTTCCTATTACAGTATTTGATGACCAAATGAGACCAGTTGCGCTGCAACATCGGATCAACGAGCTGGTATGTTACTTAACCGCCTCTATATCCTCTTTTACTTTATTTTAATTGTTTTTCTTGCTTGTTTTATACATATTGTGCTTCATGCGATAGAAGTTAAAGCTGTAATATTTGTCCAATGATCTTGTAGATACTAAGTTGATTGACGTTATTTTGCTTGATTTTAAATCGTGCCAGGTTTTGCGTTACGTAACTTCAAAATGTCTTTATGTACAAAATGTTGTGCAAGTTACCATACTAAGTACATCTCATCTCAATACACTATCGATGTGGTACTGGTTTTGTTCATGGTTCTAAACCCATTAAAAATAATCCAGAATTTTCCAAGCGTTTTTAGGATCAAATGTATTAAACTATGCATACATTTTAATCAGGAACATTGCCTTTTGACAAATATGGGTTTTTGAATACTTCTGTAATCAAAATTATGGAAATTTGTTAGTTTGTTGTTAGTTGATTATTCAATGTCATTTCATGGTTATGATTAGTATGATTATCGAAATGTAGGAAAGAAGGTTTACCTCATTGTCAACTAACTTACATTTTTTTGTGTGTTTTAACGTCATTTTTCCCCAGCAATTGGGGCTCAGACGGCGCCCTTCACAGGGACTGGGATTTGGCAGTGAGGAATTCCTTGGCCGGATGCCCCTCCTGGCGCTTGACCAATGACTTTTTCTTTTTGTGAATTTCCAAAGTCGCCCGCTCGGGGAATCGAACCCGGAATTCCTGGTTACGATGCAGTTGCACTAACCATTAAGCCACGGCTCGTCGAACTTACTGTTTTTAAAAGGAATTATCAATCAAGTTAGATAAAGTTTATCCAGGGCATATATCTTGGTCAGGCTAGTGTATATCACAAGTTCTATTTTATGACGTGACATTTTGTCCTCTGTGGGATATTTGCATTTCTGTTGTTTGTCATCATATTTATGAAAATAAGTTAACTCGATTAATTTGTATCTTTTTATAGTTATGATAAGAGTAGTTATCGAAATATTGAAAGGGGGTAAAATATAAGATGTACTAATGCCAAAAAATTACAATTTTATTTTTTGAAATAAAATGATAGTTAAGCTTAAAAAATGCATGTTTTATGGTGTTGGACATCCCTTCATTCTGTAGCCATTTATATCTGAATGAAACAACACAAGAAACTAAATTAAAGATAAAGAAATTAAAGAAAAAAATGCCTCATTTGTATTTTTTTCGAGCTGCTGATATAAACTTTTTGTACCGACTCTAATATGTGCCAAGGTCACGTCACATTCAAACTGTTTAAGAAGCAATTAGGAAAATGTAAGTTGCAGGAAACTGGATTTGAAAAAATACCTATAACTTAGTACCTATTGCCATCTGCTCCACCTGGGGAATAATTGATGCAGCCTAATCTTTATGATTGCTGTTTTTGCCTTTATGTGATATCATCGCATATTTAGCCGAAAAAAATCCTGTAATTTCCTATCAATGGCTGGCACACCCAGTGTGAAATCAAGTTAAAATGGCAACAAGTCACAACTAATAAACACCGCGATTTCATATTTGTCTGTCACTTTTTTTCCACCAGACTATTCTCATAGCTACTTGGCAAATGTTTCAAACTAATTGAAGACCTTCGGCTTTATTCTACTTGTTTGTTTTTTAATTATTGTTTAAATCGGCTGAGTAATTAATTGTATTTTTGCGTTTTTAATAACCTAAAGTTGTTTAGTTATCATTAAACGTTATTAGTTCCGCTGTTGCATTTGTCTTCTTCTTCTTCTTCTTCTTCTTCTTCTTCTTTCTGCCGTCTTGTTCCATCGCTAGGACGGGTCGGCCGCTCGACACAGTCTGCGCCACTTTCCGCGCTCCTTGCAGTCCTCCGGATTCGCTCCAACTTACCTCATGTCTTCCCTTACAACATCTCTCCATCTCAGCTTCTGCCTGCCTCTGCTTCTTTTCCCCTGAACTGTCTCCTGACACGCTTGCTTTATTGGGTTCTCCTGGTTCCTCCTTATTACATGCCCATTCCACTTTTACCTTGCTTCCCTGGTCTTCCTGGATATGTTTGGCACACCGACAAACCTTCGAATGTCGTCGTTGGTCCGGGAATATAAATACTAAACACATTTTACTAAACAATTTTTAATATTGGTTTCCTCTACAAAAACTGACTCCGCTTTTCACAAGATCTTGAAGCTCTAAAGTGACCTAACAGACAAATACAAAAAAATATAAAGACACTTGGAAGCTATAAAATCTTGTGAAAAGCAGAGTCAGTTTTTGTAGAGGAAACCAATATTAAAAAATGAAGATTTCACAATAAAAGTTACCAGTAGTACGAAGCTGCTTCATATTTATCATCATCATCATCATCATCGTCATATTCGGTTTAACGTCCGTTTTACATGCTAGCATGTGTTGGACGATTTCTTGAAATTGACTTCCAAGTTATCCTATCCTTCACCAGGTCTCTGCTGACACCTTTTTCTTTCAGATCCATCCTTATCACTTCCTCCCATGTTTTCTTTGGTCTTCCTCTGNGCTAGTATGTGTTGGACGCTTTCTTGAAATTGACTTCCAAGTTATCCTATCCTTCACCAGGTCTCTGCTGACACCTTTTTGTTTAAGATCCATCCTTATCACTTCCTCTCATGTTTTCTTTGGTCTTCCTCTGCCAATGGTTCCTGTCACCTTGATTGTTCTGCATCTACTTGCCCAAGCATTCTTGTCCATTCTCTCTACATGACCAAACCAAATTTAGTTATTGAATTTTTTAAAAGAACTATACAGTGTATCACTGATCTTTCATAAAGCTCTCCCGAGAAAAAAGAAGCTTTCAGCCACTTGGTATGACTGTCATTACGAATTTGGTTTGACATTTTGCATTTTATTTTTTTGACTTAATTAACGCTGCCATTACAAGACCCGCTACAATTTTTTTTATGATTTCATATCACTAAAGAGTATGCCGAACGTAACGACACAAGAACCACTTGCACTGAGTTTGGGTGATGTCATTATAGTCGGGAGCTGTACTAAACAAGTAAGCTTTGTTGAAACGCGTTTTTCTCTCATTGTCCTATGTGATTGTTGTCGTTGCTTCAGTATTAGTGATATTTCCTCTGTGTTAATTTTACTGTAGCACTTAATATTGATGCCTGTCATACTGGAAGGGCAAGAAATATTGCTTTTAGCCACTTTGGAAGGTTGCCCTTACGATAAACATTCTTAGTCCTGACGTTATTTCTAGTTTTTACATGTGTACACAGGGGTATAGAGTTGACATCGTAAGAAGCATGAAACAAAACCTAAAAACAAGAATGAAGGAAAATCTGTCCTATAATACATATCTTGGCGTAATGTGTAATTGAAATGGAAGTTATTTATGCAAAATATTTATATTTTCTTTTAGCAAAGTTAACCTGGAAGGAAGTTGCAAAATAATGTCCATTAGCAGAAACATCATACACGTACATAACTTTTTTAGCGTCATTGAAAAGAAATAAAGTTCATACAACTTTCTAATGCAAAGTTGATTTACAAGTTTCAACCAGGTCCATACATGTTGCTTCCTCGCCGTTTTCTTTGCTAATTGCCGTGATCTATTGACGTCTGCAGCTTTATGTTTAATCAGCCATGACTTCACAAATGGCTTCAAATTAACATGATGCAGAGGACTTTCACTGATGAATATGAGGTTTGAAATGCTCGGAACCTTCAGACAGGAACTCAGATTTGTCAAGATTTTGTTTATGAGACTGGAATCACCCTACCATTCAGCAATACTACAAGGCAAAATCTTCACTGCAGTAAATATACTCCTTACGTTTCCTGGACCTCTTTCACCATCAGCTAACTCTGTCATGCTTGTGCTTGAGCCCTGATCAGAAGATAGGTCAAAGCGCAGTTACAAAATTAGAATCTGCTGCTTACCGTGCCGCAACTCACTCAGTCACTCAAGCCATGGTTTCTTGTCTATTACTTTGGTGCCCTCAACCATCCCGGCATTGTTCAAGATGTTTACACTTATACACGCCTTTAGGTTTTATATAAGATTCAGAAGAAGATGAGATGAATAAGAGGACTTCACCCTTAGATTTGAAACTAACTTAACATCATGGTGCTTTATATTTTAGTTGCCTCAAGATCATTCGTTTGCTTTTCACAGGAAGGATCTTTCATTGTTAAAAGGGTTTGAAAAGCTCTGCTCAGTTGTGCTTCGGTTTTAAACAGAGTCATATCACGTTTCTTGTGTTCAAGCGACACACAGACAATTCACCGAAAGACTCCCAAAAATCACATAAGAATTTAGGAATTTGCAGTATGTGATGCAGACATTTGCACTTCTTGCTCTTTTTCACTCCTGTTACAATCCTCGGGAGCCATTTTGAAATGTGCGCTGAGTCCAGGGAATGATGTTCAAACCTTAAAAGCTGCTGGTAATCCATCAAATACTAAGAACTCGACGTACTTTTGAAAACGAACTCTAAACTCCAAACACGCATAATTGAGTTCCTGATTGCATTTTGAGGACTGACTGTAACTGCAGTGCACTGCATACATGAACATTTGAAAAGGATTCACGTATGTGATATCGCAAACCACTTCACTGAGTAAGTGTTACAAACCGCGAAAAAATTGGAGTAGGCTGGTCTGCTCGACGTTGTACTTATCATGACACTGGTCAGTAACAAAAGCGAGCACCAGGAATTGATGCAGATGTCTGATGTGAGAATATACGACAATGCTTAATTCAACATTATTACACTTCTGATGAAAAAAAATCTTCATCATCAAGAGGCTCTTTGAAGGTTATGCAATACTTGCTTCTGAACAATTTTTCTGTACACTAAAAGTTTTATGGTGGTTAGATTCTCAAATAACCTCATGAATTGGTTCAGAAATATTTTTCGAAATCACATGTCCTCGGACATAACGTATTTTCAGACTTTGCCCCTGTAAAAAGATATTTAACCTGCGCTACCTGTGGCTAAAGATGCAATCTTCCAGTTCGTTTGCTCTTTGAGTTGCACTGGCCTGCGTTTAAAAACTTACAAAGGAAGGGTTTTCATCTGATTTGTGTATTTTTGGTATGCTGAATCCAAAAGTACCAGCCATTTTCTTTGCTCAGGTCAGGTTATTAGTGCGCCCATGAGTAGTACTCAGTTCAAGGAAAAACAGGGCTGTAGCTGGCCAAATCTTTGTTTTTATATAGACAACGAAACTGAGGCAGTCGCAATCTGAAGCCGAAACTGCGTCTATCTTTAACTTTTGGAAACTGAAACTAAAACTTTTTCTGTTTACACCTGGATGGTCATTTATTGTTTAGCAGAGCTGAACTCCAGTCAGTCTGACTAGATATCCCAAGAACGGATGTAGTGTTTCTATTTGGTATTTTAGATCAAGAGAGAATGGATCCCAAATGTGCAAATAATCCTGACAGGTTCTGTTGTATATGTGGTAATGTGATTCTTTCTGGTCACCTTGCAAAAATAACTGATTTTGTGAAGGAGGCATCTCATTCTTACCTTTGAGTTACACTTGGAGACCAGGACAAACCATTTTCACCCAATGTTAGCTGCAAACATGTGTTGCGAATTTGGGTGATTGGAGGAATAACAAAAGGAAAAGTATACCATTTGCTGCTCCAATGGTGTGTAGAGGCGTGGGCAGAGGCCAAGGGAGTAACACTTGTTCATGACAAGAAACAACCATTTTCATTTGACAGCTCTGGAAAAGAGGTTATAACTCAGACATCAGGTTCATCAGTCGTAATCAGACCAAAGTGTACAAAGGAAGTTCTTGAACCAATGCCCCACAGTCAACATCGACCTATTGCCCTATCCATCAGTGCCCCAATTAAAGTACGACACACTCCATTCCACAGACGCTTCAATCTAACAAAGGCAGATTGGCCCAGTTTTGCCAAGCAAGTGGGCATGCAACTCTCCGATATTCCATCTACACTAGAGAACTACAGCACCTTTGTCGATGTAGTTAAAAAGTCTGCACGAAAAACGATCCCTCGAGGATGTCGGACTGGATATATACCAGGCAAGTCAGGAGAACCGACTTGTTTAACACCTACAAGTCTTCATACCAGCAAGATCCCTTCTCAGACGAAAGTATAGCAGAACAACGCAGAGAAAGCTGGCAACGCATGATAGAATCAACGAATCTGACTCATAACAGCAAAAAAGCCTGGACTACCATCAGGAGGCTTGGGAATTACACCACCACAGTAAAACCAACATCCACTGTCACAGCCAACCAGATTGCCACACAATTTTCACTGAATGGGAAACCCGCACACAGACGACCAGCAGGGGATTATCAGAGATACAAAATCCCATCCAGTACCACCAACTCAGATGGAGCTCTCACCAAACCATTTAATTTGGATGAACTGGAGAAGGCTCCGAAATTACTGAAGAATAGCAAAGCAGCGGGGACTGATGACATTCTTGCAGAGTTTTTGAAGCATATCGGCCCCACCACTCTAGGATGGCTAGTGGACCTATTCCAAGACTGTGTGAACCGCAAGAGAATCCCTCAACAATGGAGGCGATCGAAAATCATTGCTGTCCTCAAACCAGGAAAAGATCCAGACAACCCCAAGAGGTTTAAACCAATCTCCCAACTAAGTATTACATACAAACTATTTGAACGTATGATACTTGGAAGGATTAACACCACCATTGATGAGAAACTCATCCCAAAACAGGCCAGCCTTCGCCCAGGGCGTTCGTGCTGAACACAACTCACGAACCCTGACGCAGCATATTGAAAATGGTTACCAAGAAAAACTCATTACCGGAGCAACATTTGTCGATTTAACAGCTGCATACGACACTGTACAACATCAACGGCTTATACACAAAATTTGGACCATCACAAATGATGTGGACCTGTGTCATACAGTACGAAGTATGCTGGAGAATAGACGTTTCTTCGTTGAACGTAATGGTCAGAGAATCAGATGGCGCACACAACGCAATGGCCTACCACAAGGAAGTGTTTTATCACCTCTTCTCTTTATCCTTTCCACAAATGATTTACCAAGTGAATGCAGGCGTTTCATCTGTGCAGGTGACACCTGTATAACAACTCAACATCGGTCCTTCACTAAGATCCAAAACACCCTCCAGAACGCCCTGAACCAGCTTACTGCTTATTACGAGTCCAACGACTTGAAGCCAAACCCAGCTAAAACCCAAGTTTGTGCTTTTCACCTGAAAAATCAAGAGGCAAAACGAACTCTCAATATTTCATGGAAACAATAACCACTGGAGCACTATCCACATCGAAACTATTTTGGCGTCACTCTGGATCGAACACTCGCTTTCAAATCACTCTGCTCTAATGTTAAGTCAAAGATTGCCACAAGGAATAATTTGTTGCTCAAGTTGGCAATCTCCAGGTGGGTAGCCAACCCATCAACACTGCGCACCACTGCTCTTG
>RDPX01000233.1:1301634-1322695 GCA_003991215.1 Morbakka virulenta | reverse complement strand
TAGATTTTGGAGTACCTTACGATTCTAGAGTAATTGCCAAGGAACAGGAAAAAATTCTCAAATATCAAGACTTAGCCAGGGAATTAAAGAAGTTATGGGACATCCCGATAAAGGTGGTTCCGATCATCATAGGAGCTCTGGGTACCCCATTAAAAAATTTTAAAAAGTGGTTAGGAGAACTTGGGTTGAAAACAAGAATAGTCGAGCTGCAGAAAACTACGTTACTTCAGTCTGCAAGGGTACTTCGGAAAGTGCTTGAGGTTTGAGGAATCTTGCTGACACCATGCCTCAAGAAACTCCACTAGCAATTTAAGATCATAACTTAGTGTGCGACACCAATATAATAATAATAATTGAAGAGATTATACAGAGGATATCCAGTAAGACAGTGAAAGTTAAAAGGTTCACTGAGTGTATTGCCCAGGATGAGCAGAATAGTCTCTTTAACACCAAGCAGAGGCAGCTTTTCAGGAAGCTAGAATGCGATATCCAGAATAATGTATCACCCAATCCCGGGGAAGCTACTCAATTCTGGGCTGATCTCTAAGGTAAATCAGTTACTCACAACAAAAACGCTGAGTGGCTAAAAGATCTTAAACAGCAGCTGCATGACATCCCTAGTCAGGAAAACTTTGAAATGGCTGACGAAGGTGTTAAACAAATGTTGACAGGATTACCGAATTGGAAAGAACCAGGCCCAAATGGTATTCAGGGTTTTGGGTTGAAAAGATTCAGGTCACTGCTGAGCCGAATCGCCAAAGATCTAAATGACTGCCTCTCGAAAGGCAATGTACCATCATGGAAGGTGGACGGTAGAACAACTTTGATAATTAAAGATGTAGCTAAGGGCCCTAAAGTAGGGAACTACATGCAGATAGCATACCTTAACCTTTTGTGGAAAGTTTTCACAGGAGTACTTGGTGACAAGACATATGAACACTTGGAACAATACAAGTTTCTTGCAGTGGAGCAAAAGGGTTGTCGCAGGAAGTCGCAAGGCACCAAGGACCATCTTATTATAGACAAGCCTCTGCTTAAGAACTGTAAAAAGCGCCACACTAATCTATCTATGGCTTAGGTCGATTTTAAAAAAGCCTACGACATGGTGCCACATTCGTGGATTGTTGGGACTTTAAAGTTGTTCAAGATCTCTGATGCGGTAGTTGACCTGATCTCAGCTAGCATGACAAATTGGAAGACCAATCTTTACTCCAACAATCAGCTCCTCGGAAGTGTCAACATTAAGAGGGGTATCTTCAAGGGAGATTCCTTTTTCTCCTCTTCTTTTTGTCATTGCACTAATACCATTGTCTCTGGCCCTCAGATCATTGCCCATGGGATATATGCTGGGTAAGGACGAGCCAAAGATCAACCATCTTCTTTTCATGGATGATCTGAAGCCCTTGATGAAAATCCGGATAAAGAATACCTATTTTGAACGCTTGCATAAACTGTTGAAGACCAAACTGAACTCGAAAAACCTCATTTCAGCCATTAACGTATATGCTGTTAGTGTCGTTAGGTACAGTGCAGCTATACTAGACTGGGGGCAAGACGACCCTCGGGAGATTAACGGGCAGACGCGCAAGCTTCTACACAAATAAAAGGCGCATCATCGTCCCAAGTCGAACTTAGACCGCCATTACATGAAAGAAAAGCATGGCGGGAGAAGCCTCATAAGTGTGAGCGATTGAATTGCAGCAGAGAAACGAAGTCTGGATTACTACCTGGTGGACAACGAGGAAGATTTTCTGGGGCATGTGAGTTGGGCACTTAAACTACAACAAGGTGCTACTGAAGGAAAGCTGGAATACAAATCGAGGATAGAGGAAGAACGGATAAGACACTGGAAAGCAATAGATATGCATGGCAAGTTTGAAAGGGACACAGAACAAGTAAAAACTGACGAGTCTTGGTTATGGTTGTCACAGGGCAAGTTCAAGAGAGAGACGGAGAGCTTGTTGATTGCCGCGCAAGAACAGGCATTGGCCACAAACTCTCTGAAGATGAAATACTATTGAACTGTCAAGAGTAACTTATGCCGAATTTTGTCGGAAGTATGGAATCCAGGTGGCAGATCAATGGTATATTCATGTACCTGAAGCAGTCATTGAGACTGATAAGTTTAAGATTCTGTGGGATATTAAAATACAGACCGACATTCGATTTGAACATAATAAACTAGAGATCACGGTCCTCTTGAAAGATACCGGAAAATCTCTGATTATTGATGTTGCTTGTCCAGGTGACCACAGGGTGATACAAAAAGAATCCAAAAAGATCCTAAGCTACTCTGGCCTGAAAACTGAAATCCAACGTATGTGGAATGTTAAAGCAACTGCTATCCCAATCATAATTAGAGCTCTGGGAAGTATTCCACCAGATTGAAAGGATTTCTGGAGCAAGTAAACATAGAGCATGATATTGGTACTCAGCCTTACTGGGAACTGCACACATTTTGCGAAACGTTTTCAGTATCTAAAATACCCTTACGTGTCTGAAGTCCAATGAAACAGACCTGTTGCTGAGGATGACAATAGCGGAAGTTAACACCCATACTGTGCGAATGAGAATAATAATCATAATTATAAAAATAATAGTAATGATAATGATACAAAAATTGGCTTCAGTTTGTACTCTGGTGTAATTAAATTGTTAAGTCGGAATCAAACCATAATTCTCGGGTGTAATCAGGGTATGTCTAGTTTATGGAAAGCGTTCTTCGGATGATGTGTAGACTTCCGAGGAGTACGAACTTCTGGAGTTCCTCGCTTGTCGGGTTCACTGGAATCTGTTGTGATCTTCCTTCAAGTCCCTTCTTGATGAAGCCAAGTGCACCAATTACAACTGGAACTGCCATCGCCTTCATTCTTCATATTGTTGTCACCCCTACCTCGAGGTTCTTGTATTCCGACAGTTTTTCAAGTTCTTTGATGGAGATATTTCCTTCGGATGGTATGGGTATGTCAATCATAATGCAGGTCCTTACCGCTTTATTCTTGACAGTGATGTCAGGTTTGTTGATTTTGATTTACCTGCCTGTGTTCACTTACTTATCCCACAACACTGTGATGGCTTTATTTTCTGTTACAGTTTGTGGCTGATGTTCTTACCACTTGTGTGCTGCTTGGAGTCCAGAGCGTTTGTGGTAACTTTCCAGTGGATGTAGCCGGTTGCCTTGTCATGTCATGTGATTAGTCGTGTTATTTGTGTTTGACCCTGCGGAAAAGTAAATTAATATTTGTGAATTGACCTGTTATATGTTTAAAGTATTATTCGCCCCAATATCTCGAAAAGCTTTAATAATGAAAACAATAACTTCCAATTTCACTCTCCCTAGGCTACTGGTAATAGCCCGGTGTTTGATCGTAACTTAGAATTTTGAAAAAGAAAATCTGGCAATATAAACGCCCTGGTACGTTAAAATGCATCCGCATGTTGAGAAATCGAAAAAGGAATGTAAGATCATCAACATACCGTGCCGAATGATATGAGAGTAGGGGATAAAGAGCAAGAAAGGGTAGAAAAATACCAAGACTCAAGGCAAGAGTTTTCAACCCATTGGGGAATGAAGAAAGCTGAAGTCATCCCGATTGTTATTGGTGCACTAGACATGGTTTTTAAAATATTGGAAGCATGGATAAAGAAAATTGGTGTAACCGTAAGAACAGACGTATTTCAAAAAAGTACGCTCCGTAAAACAGTAAGAATATTACGTGGAACACTGGAAATGTAGATCTCGCATGGGCTTTTAAGAAAAATAACATCAATGAAGAGAACCAATAGACCTAAGGGCTACTAGTTGTAACCTAATTCTAAGGACAAAATTAATAGTGCAGTACTGAGTGAAATAGCAGCAACCATAATAATAATAAAAATAATAATAATAATAAACAATAATAATAACTTTTTTTCATTCCCCTTCCCCCCCCCCTCCCCCCCAGCAATTGAGGCTCATATGGTGCCCTTCAGAGGGACTTTGTTTTGGCAGTGAGGAATTTCTTGGCCCTTCCTGACGCCAACCAATGGTATTTTCTTTTGTAAAGTTCCAAATTCACCTCAATGAGTTGAACCCGGAACCACTGGGTTACTGTGCAACTGCACTAACCGTTAAGCCACGCCTTCTCTAACAATTACAATAATTATATTATAATAATAATGATGATGATGATGATGATGATGGTGATAACTCATTGCGTTTTTGGCCCTTGCTTCTGCAATCGGCCATTTTACTAGGAATACTAATAGGATAGTAATTTAATAGGAATATATATATATATATGAGCCAAACATTTCCTAATGCACCTTAGGAAATACTTACTTTACTATTGTTTCTTCTATAAGCTGCAAAATTCGAGGGGTGAATGAACTGATATGCAAGATTAAAAGTATACTCGATGGTAAATAGATAAATGTGAGTGATAAACAAGGCAGACAGTGGCTTGGTTTCAATTTTATAAGCCAATGTTAGCCTTGCTTGAGTATGTACATTTGCCAAGGTAATTCCTTTAATTAGCATTTATTACAAAAATGCTTATGAATAGACGGAGAGAGAGAGAGAGACAGAGAGACAGAGACAGAGAGACAGAGACAGAGACAGACAGACAGACAGACAGACAGACAGAGACACAGAGAGACACCGAGACCCACCCTGGTGTGCTTTGTTAAAAAAGGATTATTGAATACCTTTTATTGGCAAAACAGTGAACAGGCATGCTTAACTATAGCCAGAAACTGGAAGGTTGTTTTTGGCTTTTATGTTTAGAGAGTAGATAACATAGATAGGAACAGCAATTCTAAAGAATTGCATATGACCAAAACAGGCAATGCCTTGATTAAAAGAAAGCAGGTATCATAGTTCATATTAAACCCTGATGTACGAGAGAAATACAATTATTACGGATGATACTAGCAAGTTTCTCCAAAGTTCAAGTTCCCATAGAGCCCTTACAACAATTTTCGGCACTTACAGCAGAAATATTGAAGTGTTTTTTTTTACTTATACATCAAACGATCGGTCCTCTCAAAAGTGGCCAATAACTTTTTTCAAAAATGAAAAAAGTTATTGGCCACTTTTTACAGTACCTTAAGGGCTTAGTTTTTATCCAGCCTTACGTGAATGGTTCTCAAACCTGAAATGTAATGTGCATTATTTTCATCGGCTTAGTACTGTACCTGTTGGTATTTTACTTTTCCTGGATGAAAATGAGTTTATGATATTTTCATCAATAGGTTTATACGAACAAGGTGGTGTTATAACCAGCAGAAAAAATGATGATACTTCAACAAAAAGACAGAATATTAAAGACCCCCACTGGTACGTTACGTAATGTTTTGTGTGGTAAGATAGAAAATTATTTACTTCATTCAGTGGCACTCCTTAAAGACTTTGTTCACTTGTTGATGTTCTTCACTGGTCATGATCATAAGCATATTTTCAGCTGTTGGTGGTGGTAGCAACTTATATTCACTGTTTTGGTCAAACCAACATTTACTTGGTTGGCCTGTTGCCCACTTTATGGTAAAATGCTTTTGAAGACTTTTTACTTTGCCCTTGTTTATTGTTATCTGCGTCTGTGTTCAAACTAGGCAAGTCGCTGTTTCTTTATTATACCGATGATGTTTTCTGTTATATCCACTATCTTGGCCAGCATTACAATGGGTATTTTTTCGTGGGTACATACGAAATACAATAAATCAACGCAGGGCACTTCACAAACCCTTTACACGTAAATGGTTTAGGTGTTTTTGACTTTTTTTTGGCTAGAGAAATTTGGTAGTTAACAGAGTATATTACTGACAACAGAACGATAAGGGCCTGGATCTAGAGTTACACATTAACTATGTCCCATCGAAGAGACATAAGAAAAGGGAACGATAAAATAAATCAAATATTTTGTTACTGTAAGAAATCAAATATTTTGTTTAAGTACTAATACAATATAGCATAGTTTGAACTCGAAATGTGCAATAAAAGTACGGTAAAAAGGAAAATTAGGATGAGTGTTATATATATATATATATATATATACTCAATCTGCAGACAGTACTGTTTCGCCCTTTGTGGGCTCATCAGTGCAGCACAGAGCTTCTGAGACACAACTCTCTGGCCATGTTGCCGGAGCAAACACAGCTTAAAGAGTTATTGTGGGATCCTGTCAGAGTGCTCAAACTACGCGTGCGCAGTGAGCATTGCATTACGCTAACAACAGGTTCCCATCTCAGATAGAGTGCTCAACCAAATATACTCAATCTGCATATATATATTAGAGACGAATGGAATGGGTTTTGTTTTTTTTCTGCTAATGTATTTTATTCTCTGTTTCAGTTTTTATCCAGAGGACATCATTCCGTTCACACGAAAGCCACTTTTATTGATCGTTGACAGTGAGGACAGCAATGTATTTCTTTCAATTCCTAAGTTATTTGGACAACCGGTTATATGTCTTGTTTCACCCCAAGAAACGCCAGAATCAGCCCATGGTAATGAGTAGTACAACTTTGATTGTCAATGGTATTAACTAAATTCTATCATTTTTGTACTCTTTTGCCATCCACACAGTTACCAATCTGTTTTTGTCAATTTTTTTTACTGAGAGATAAGAATGATTAGGAAATACAAACAGTAAAACACAGCAGCTTATATACCATATTATTTGGTTTAGTTTTACAAACAAAGAGTGTTTAAAATTGAATTGTAATGCAGAAGATCTCATGGACATTTTTTTATTTCAAACCTAGATTATGTTTACGTTGCTATGGAAAATTTAATTGATTATTTTTTGGTGTGGTAAAGGTACCTGGTTACTTTTAATTAAATACTGTGCACGGAACAGTACTCTTTAAATGAATAGAAGGTATTTTTTGAAAAGATGAACTGAAAATATCTCAACAATAATTAATTTTAAAGACAGATGTGAAGTTATTATATGAATTGCATTTAATGCATCTAAGTGAAAGGGGTACCTTGCTTTCCAGATAATTTGAACTGTTTTATCATGAAAGCTTCACGGTATTCACTGTTCAATTGTAGATCATGTATTGCAACTTCAATTCCAATTAACAATTTTTGGAGGTAAACCCGATTACCACAAAGCTTTTCTTTTTAAACACTAGATACATGCTCATTGATTTTATAGATCAATCATCAAGACGTACGGCCTTCGTGCCTGCCATCACACTTCTACTTGAACTCGAAAACAACAATACTAAAATTGGTGGCAGTTAAGACATCCTTTGTAGACATTGGAATTAAAATTAACTGTTAAAGTTAGTAACTTTTCAACTGGCATTAAACTGTGTGATCATCCCAGTGGCATGAAATGCAACAGCATCGATACAATGGCATCCAGGGTAATAATGTTACATTTTACGAGGTAGACTTTCCTAATGAAAAGGTTGAATACTTGATTTACGAAAAAAAGAGTTTATCTTTCTTCCGATTCCTGACCTAATAAAATATGCCTGTAATGAACGTATAGAGAAAAACTTTTATTAATAGCCACAAAGCTTTTTTGGTTAGTTTTAACATTACCTGGCAGTGTTTTTATCAATCTTCGACGAAAATGAGTATATATCGTTGACTCAAACATAGCTTTTCTGTTTAATTGCCCTTGCTAACGGTGACTTTCAACTAATGTAAGTGAAAGAGTATGTGAAGTAATACGTCGACTTGAGATGTGGGAGATGTTTAAGTATGTCTGTGAGTTTTTAATGTTGTGAATCACTTGAAAATCGTGCAATTCGGTCCTTTTTAAACAAAGCCTTGAAATTTTCCAGTGGAGGATTTTGAAGTGAAGTTATTACTTTTAGCTCTAGTTTTCCTTTTTCAGATTTAAGAAAAATACTAGCGTGCACTTTTAAGTAGTCACAGACGTTTACGTTCAACAGAAGTACCACACCCTTGTTGCGAATTTTTTTATCTTAGCTAAAAAACATTTTCTTGCTTCTTCTTCTTCTTCTTCTTCTTTCGGCTTCTTTCGTTAGAGGTCGCCACAGCGGATCAATGCTCGCCACCTCTGTCTGTCAGAGGTATCCTCGGTTGATACAACTGCCACTCTCGTGTCTTCGTTCACCGAATCAGAGAACCTCCTTGGCCTTCCTCGCTTCCTCTTTCCGGGTGGGGCCATTTCCATCACTTTTCTTCCTACATAACTCTCATCTTTTCTCATCACATGCCCGAACCACTTCAACCTTGATTCCCTGATCTTATCTCCCAACCTGGCCACTCCCAGCGTTTCTCGTATTGTGTCATTTCTCACTCTGTCATTTTCTTGCTATTTCGTAAAAATTTCGAAATAGCATGTAGAAAATTGACTTTCTAACCTTGCTTAGGATGGATGAACGTCAGAAAGAATTGAGTTGCATAACGTAATATAAGAGAAGGAGATGTTCGTTTATTTTCATACGATATTGTATTTTTACTCCTGTTTTTTCACAATATGAAACTGAACACCGCACAACATGTTTGCCTTAATGCAAAGAAGTGTTTTATGGGTTTTGATTTACGTAAACAAATATTTTTGCGAGAGCCATATTACCAGAAAAAATTTGAAAAACGTAAAACTTGTGCCCCAGTTTTCAACTCCTAACCCACACAAACTGAGTTTACTTTGGATATATACTGATTGTGGCTGCATAGCACTTTGGCAGAAAAATGATAATAGGATGTCTTTATGATGCCGTCCATAGACAAAACCTTTAGCCATCTTCACCTCCGTTACAATCACTAATACTACTGCTGGTCCTACTACTACTGCTAGTACTACTATTACTACTATCACTGCTACTACTACTACTACTGCTATTACTACTACTGCCACTACTACTACTACCACCACCACTACTACTACTGTTATTTAATTTTAGACATTTTCCACCCCACCCCACCCCACCCCTCTGTTTTTTAGGTTACCCCTTCTAAAAGTCAAAGCTTACCCACGCAGAGTACATAACTCGCTTGACTAAAAAGTCATCTCAAGCCACGCTAATGAAAGGCCCGCATTTTACACCATGTTTAAATCCACTTTGATATTTTCCCTGTGATGCTTGAAACCACTTTATACAATCAAAATGAAGGCAAACATTCTTTCTTTCATACTTTTAAAAACCTTTCTCTGTAGATATAAGAGCTTTATCATGTCATGAGTCGTAAGCTTTTTCTGAGCTACGTTTCGAGAGATACTTCTCCCATCGTCAGGCTACTGAAATGATTAGATACGGCTATTTTATACTTTGGTAGTGCGGGAGGTGAGTGTAGACAGGGCTGGAGTTGCTGCATTGCAAGGAATGGATTGATTCTTTTCTTTTTTTTTTCCCTTGCAATGCAGCAATCACATCAACAGTATATCCTACACCCTTCCAGTAATATGGCTTCCAGCACTGAAGAAAGAAACACAACAAGCACAACATAGGTATGGTGCCACTTCCCGAAACAACTCCAGCCCTGCCTACACTCACGTCCTACTACCAAAGTATAAAATAGCCGTATCTAATCATTTCAGTAGCCTGACGATGGGAGAAGTATCTCTCGAAACGTAGCTCAGAAAAAGCTTACGACTCATGACATGATAAAGCCCTTACATTTATGGCTTCCTCTGAGTCCATAAAGTTCAGAATTTTCAAGATTATTAGGGAAACCTTTCTCTGTCTCTTTCATACTCATACACACTAAAATCAAACTATTCTCATGCATGAGACTGGGCGTCATATGACAAACAATCTATCTACCTATCTACTACTACTTTTGTTGGTTCTACTACTACTGCTACTACTACTATTGTACAACCTGGATTTTAATGAGGGTGCCTATGTTGCATTGAATTGCTAGATGGATATTGCCCTGAATAAGGAGAATTGGTTTTTTAAAAATACCAAGGAATTATATACGAATTTTAGTTTTCCCATTTTGGTGTAATAAGATAGCACTAATGTAGAATACGACTGATATTACTTGTTTTTATTTTCATACACTTCTTTTGACAGCTTTCCAGAATGGCAATATTTTCACTCTTTTTCTGTACAATCCCTTGGTTGCACTTTGTAGTGTATGTGGTGTTGCAGACCTCGAGCAAAAAGCCTGTGATGAAGGCAATAAATATGTCCTTAAAATTCTGACAGAAATTTTACAAGCACTTTATGACTCATCCAGGGACCTGGGTCAGTATACCATTGTTATTGCCTTGTGTACTTATTTCTTTGCTTGACATTTAAAATGCGTATACGTTTTTATCTTAGCTGCAAGTCATTAAAATTATAAAACGGCAAAATAAATTTTTTTATTATTTTTTTAAATTTTTTAACGTTATTTCTATCCAGTAACTGGGGCTCAGATGGTGCCCTTCAAAGGGACTTGGTTTGGGCTGTGAGGAATTTCTTGGCCGTATGCCCTTTCTGACGCCAACCAATGGCTTTTCCTTTTGTGAATTTCCAAAGTCGCCCGTTCAGGGAATCGAACCCGGAATTCTTAGTTACGGTGCAGTTGCACCAACCATTAAGCCACGGCTCCTCAAAAAAACGGCATAATAAATCAATAAAATAATTAATCATTCATAAGGCAGAAATGACAACCCAAGGAACTCTAGGTAATTGTAAACGTAAGATGAAAGATGGGAAAGGAAGACTATATTACAGGTAGACGAGGTCAGCTGAACAATAGCAGTCTCTAAGCCAGCTTTAAGCAGTGTCAACCAGGCCAGACCCTCTTGAAGTGCGTGACACGCAATCTGCCCGGCGAGATAACAATTTGTTGAAGTGGAGTTCATATTAATGCGATGAAACTGCAAAGAATGCCTTTTTAATTTGTCTGTCTCGCGCCCTCTCTCTTCTTTCGTACTAACCAGTTCATAGGGATGGGGGGGGGTGACAGTAAGCGGCTTTCATAGTTTTTGAAAAAGAACTTGTGCGTGTCAGGGATTGAAAATCAGATTAGAAAAGTGAGAACCCGTGTGGGTTTTTGTATGAAAATGGTAAAGAAAAACTGTGAAAGTCGTAGCGAAGTATCAAAAATCGAATGTGTTTTAATGTGTTCTAAACCCCACTGATATACCAAAGTCTGAAAGAGGAATACAGTATTGCGGATTTAAAACAGACGCGATAAAAAGTGCTCTTGTTTTCAGAGGTTTCTTGTTTTTCGTGTGTGTTTTTTTAATTTTACTTATGGTAGTAGTAGTAGTTTCGTATGGCTTTGTTGTTTATATTTCCACTCCAGTTCTTTTGAGCCATTTAAAGTATTTCTGACTGCAGGAATGTATTGTTGTGTATCCGCCAGGGATCTTTGTCATTGAACAGGTTAGGACCAGGTGTTCTGTGTCCTGAGGGGCAAGTAGCAGACTCTCGCAGGCTTCATTTGTGCAGATTGGCAGCGGTTCTGCCATGGCCTGATCTCAGCTTATTGGCCGTGGTCCACTGTCTTCTATTGGCGGTCTTGAAACCTGGTTGCAGGCGTGTAGGGTCTTCTATAAAGTCTCCCCCTCTTGTGATGTTCTTTTCCAGTATTCTGTCCACGCCCTATCTATGTTGAAAACTCTGCTGGATATCTTGTAGAAAGGGCGGCGTGATTTCAGGCGATTGGTTTGCGGGTGTGCGCTGACGATGGTTTTTAGTGGGAGCCCGTCGGGGAGTTTCTGTACTCTGGTCCTCATGTCTTGGGTGGCTTTTTGTCTTCGTAGGTAAGGGGGTGCTATTCCACTCAGGGTAGGTAGCCATGGTAGGGGGGTTGACTTCAGAGTGCCTGTGATCTGTCTCATTGCTGCGTTTAATTGTCAGTCTATGTGCTTTGTGTGACTACTGCGCTCCCATACTGGTGCACAGTATTCAGCGACACTGTAGCACAGCGCCAGTGTGGTAAAATTTACTTGCCGTATAGCCTTGAAATGTTATTTTTTGTTGAACACTCCCGTCCTTTGTGGGCAAGTTTTTTACTGTATCTCAGGTTGCTTAAACAAATGTGCACCTCAGGGAAGCAATTTCTCTTGTTGTAATTAATCTAGGTTATGCTATTTTTGTTTACCTGCTAAAATGGTGTGTACGAAATACAAACTTGAATATAGTTTCTTTTATAAAATTAATTATATGTATGTATATATATATTTATATAGACATATTTGTATATATATATATGTGTGTGTGTGTGTGTACACATGTTTGTATCTTTGGAAAAAGGAGAACGGGGAAGGGTAGAGAGAGTAGGGGAGGGAAAAGGAAAAGGAGAGAAGATAGGGAAAAGGAACTGTAATCACCCATTTTACTATTTACGTGCTTAAGATGTCCTGTTGCAAAAGGATTTTTTTAGTATGATAGAACACTGTAAATATGAATCTAGCACTTGTTTTTCGTTATACTGACCCCCGAAGCAATAGTTTTATCCGCATACGTCAAAGATATTAGTCATGCTGACAAAGAGCAAGGGATTGCGACACACACACATACACACACACACACACACACACACACACACACACACACACACACACACACACACAAAGTCATGTTCCCTTTTTTTCTTTCAGATGTATGTTATGAACAGTTTCTTGAAGATGAGTTTTTGCGCCTTATTATCCTTCGGTTTGTATTCTGTTGGTATTGCCTTCGGCTTCACAAAGAATTTAAGGTAAAATTTGTTTTTCCGGGTTTTTTTTAAAGAATCTTTTATTCTAATATAGAATTATTGTTAAATTTAGATGCTTAGATATGGAAGTGACGTTCATGGCATACAATATTAGTTGTATTGATCTAATTTTTCCGTTTTTAGATAGAAGATTTTCTCACTAGTCAGTCATTGCATTTGTCTTGCTTGTCTTCCCATACTTTTCATCTCATTTTGGGATGTAAAGAGGATCTTTAGTTGCACCAGTTGGGTTGTGCAGCTCATTTCTAATGCTGAACACAAACACGGCCTCATTTTTTTTCTCGTTTTTTCTTCACAATCACAACTGGTTTCTCCAAGCTGTCACCACGAAACAAGCGAACCACAAATTAAACCAATTGTCACAAAAACCTTCATTGACTCAGTTACCCTTTCACCTATGCCTTACCTAACACCATAAAATACTAACCTTGATAGCCAGTTTTTGTCTCAACATCCCGCTGTAGAACCATTTTGAACAGGTTTCTGGCGCTTCCTTATTTGAGCAATCAGCTTTATAGCTTTTAAACCAAGAGACGGACTGACCAGACATGCTCGTTGAGAGACCAACTTTTTATTTCTTCACAAAGGACTTCAACTGCTTGTATGCTTACGTTACTGTTCCATTTATATTATTATTTATTTATTTACTAATATTTATACAGGATAAAACATATCAACAATATAAAATGCTGTTTTCCATATGTGTCCTGTGTAAATAAAGGGGTAAAAGTCCAAAATGACTAAGATAAAACCGGTAAAAGATAAAATGTATTAGAATAAAATCTATAAGCAAAGTCAGTCACAAAAAAAAGATAGGTCAAACGAAAAAGGTAAACAGGTAAACAGGTAAAAGGGTAAAAGTATAAACTAAATAGAACGGAAAGAGTGAAAAATTAAAATTAAATTCCTTAGGAAAACCAGATATGAAAAACTAAATATGAAACTGTTTATTGCTTGCTAAAAATTCCTTATAAGGTAGTTCACGAATACTCAATGGCAGTTCGTTATCTTAGCTGCCATAAACTTAGATGATCGTTTTAAATCATTTATGTAATCATTAGTCACACTTTTGAGATATATAACTCTCTCCTTATTGATACTTTACCGTCGAGTGAAAAGTAAAATATTTTATTTTATTCATAGTTGCTGATATCTGTTTGTTCGGTCTTTTAAAAATTTAGTAGTAAGATTAATTGGGCTCCAAAGAAAAAGGAAAAGAAGAAAGTAAGACTAATTTCTCATTTTTTTAACCGCTCTGCCTAATAAAACCTACAGTTCTTAACATATTTTGGTATCTGCTATTAAAGGGTCTGCCAGCTGTTTCCTTTAAATAAGATTTCCCTGTTCATTATCAATGCAAAGCTGTCATCTGTTGAAAATATATCTACTCATTGCTCTTGGTGCATTGGATTTTAGGGATACTAGCGTATGCAGGCTTGAGAACATTTTTATACCATGTATTAACATAAAATCACTAAGAACGACTGGGAGCTGAAAAGAGTAATTTTCTTTTATGTAATGTTGGCATGGATTTAGGAAAAGGGTCTGTTTTATGTTATCCGTAAATTTTCAAAAGTAACATGTTTGCATTTTAAATAACACAGGTCAATAATTAGTCGGAGCTAACGATGACTACTATATTACAGATTAAATTGGTACTTCTCCAATTGCTTGAGAGGTAATCTCAGTTTCATCCAAGAAAAGTAAACTTGTTTATAATCACTCAATCACTCAACTTGCTTATAATCATCAGTCCGCCTGTTAGGACCACTAGTTGAAAGTCTGGCACTCCGCTTATCTTCTCCATGCTAACAAATAGGGGAATTACCTTTATTGCTTCATGGTTTTTGCACATAAATATTCCGAAAAGTGAGTTAACACAGTCAAAACAGTAAATTTCTGTGCATGCTCCTCCCGAGGACACGCCCCTCACCTGGTGGTGTGGACATCCTAGTTAAAAGCGGTTTCTTTTATATCGCTGACACCGCAAGTGGTTAGAGTCAAATTTTGGAACTATTTTTCAATTAGAAGGAGGTCAAATATGAGTTGCTGGATAAACATGTATTTAGCTTTAATATTCCAGTGCACCTGCTGGGTAAAGGGTTAACGTACTCCTTCGTTTTCTCGTGTAAAGTTACTGCACATTACGTCTGGCGATTGCCTGGAAAGTTGTCTTGTCAACAGATGTCGAACGAAGAAGACTTTTCATACCTTCTAATCGGGGCTTCCACCAACACTCATGTACAATTTGACTGCACGTTTGCACAGGCCGAATTAACAAAATGCTTTTTGTTCAACAAAATCAAGCGTGGAAATTTTACATGAATAATCTTTTTGAACAGTTTTATCTTAAATTACAAGCTTCTTGGATGGAATGATGATATCCTTAAAAGTACCACAAGGTTTATCAATTACTTGATGTTGGGTAATTAGGAAATCACTTTTCAAAATAGTATTTGTTTAAATTGCTGGTTTAAATTCTAAAATTGGCTCACTTGACAATTTGACGTAGTTTTCTGTAGTTTGGTGGATGTACGAGTCTTGCATTGTTTTGATTTGAATTTTGTTTGATCTCACTTCAGTTTACTCGACACAGACTGAATTTCTAGTATTTCTAGTATATAGTTAAATAGTTCTCTAGAATTTTCTAGTATTTTCTCAATTTGTTTGAATTTGTTTGTATAATTGATTTTCAGTCAACTGCATCATCGACAGTAAATTGAAGTTGAATTGAATATAACATATTTTCTTAGCGTTTGGCGCGTATTTTCATTCTGGCGTTTTGGCCTGGTTGGATGCCAGAGAAAAAACCTTTCTTTATTCAAGTCTTGTTCAGATTGTTTAGATCAGATGGATTATTTGACAACTTCACTAATATGGATGATTCAACATATTTTGACAATATTCTTTGTTGTAACAGGGGAAGCAGTGTTATCCAAAATCTTCACCCACATTTCCAGATAGCGTTTTAAAGCATCGTGGTATCATTAGACACATCACTGAACTAGCGGGACTTCTCGATTTGAGAGATGCTTTTTACAGCGTTGATGAACTTGACTAATGATTAGTCGCTTTTTTTTACAAAGGCTCTCTCGATGTCAGTTGTTTTGATTCGAATGTACAGTGGGTAGAACTTTACCATGTAAATTGGCTTGTTTTCAGATATAAAACGCCAATGGGGGTATGTAAATAGTGTAATATTTTGTAAAATATGGGATTTCTATGTAATATATCACGGTCGTACTTGACATGTTTGTATCAAGAATTCTTATGTCCGTCATCTTTTGCACGAATAGATTGATTGGTTTCGCCGAAGAAACATTGGGTTGTGTTGAGATTAAAATTTGTGTTTTATCTTGTTCTGAGATGACTTTAACATAAGTTCAATGTCTGAAAAATTTTGCAGCACAAAATAACTTAGAGATTTTAAGAGAAGTAATAATGGTGCATAATAGCACTTTGCTAATAAGCTTCGCCTTCAGCGTTGCAACCCAACGGTTTCATCTAGGTTGCCTTATCCCCCTTTGTTAGAGGAAGGGCTGAATGAATATTGAAATGAGGAAAAATAAAAAGAACTGAAGATTTAGAAACTGTAACTTCCTGTGGACAAGTCTAAGAAAGAAAATATGGTTTTTCTTGTGGTAACTTTAATTTATTTTATTTTTTTGCGCGTCATTGACTTAGCACAGCATTTAGTACAATAAAAATCTTGATGGTTGATTTCCAATTTTCCTTTAACTTAGAATACTTTTTTTTAAATATTCCACCCATCGGAAATCAAGTGGTACCTAAGTACTAGGAGTGATAACCTTCAAGTACAATAGCAATGAAAAAGCAGTCATAATAATAATAATAATAATAGTAGTAGTAGTAGTAGTAGTAGTAGTAGTAGTAGTAGTAGTAGTAATAGTAGTAGTAGTAGTAGTAGTAGTAGTAGTAGTAATAGTAATAGTAGTAGTAGTAGTAGTAGTTGTTGTTGTTGTTGTTGTGGGGGGGGAGCATCATATCTAGGTGTCGTGAATGTGGATCTAAAGTTCGAAAGGGCTGAGTACGGAGTTCGCACTTGTTACTTAGCCCTGAGGTCTTGGGTGAACCCTCGCTACGAAGACCATTTTAAGCAGAATGGGTCACATAAACTGNTTTTTGCGCGTCATTGACTTAGCACAGCACTTAGTACAATAAAAATCTTGATGGTTGATTTCCAATTTTCTTTTTAACTTAGAATAGTTTTTTTTAAATATTCCACCCATCGTAAATCAAGTGGTACCTAAGTACTAGGAGTGATAACCTTCAAGTACAATAGCAATGAAAAAGCAGTCATAATAATAATAATAATAATAATAATAATAATAATAATAATAATGATGATGATAATAATAATAATAATAATAGTTGTTGTTGTTGTTGTTGTAGTAGTAGTTGGTGGGGAGCATCATATCTAGGTGTCGTGAATGTGGATCTAAAGTTCGAAAGGGCTGAGTACGGAGTTCGCACTTGTTACTTAGCCCTGAGGTCTTGGGTGAACCCTCGCTACGAAGACCATTTTAAGCAGAATGGGTCACCTAAACTGGGAAACCTAACCAGGCCCCACCTGCAAGGCCATGTGTTGTATTTTTATTGACATCAATTTATCACACACACTTAGGTGTGATGCATGCACCCAGCTTATCCTTATCGGGCTGGGAGTCGGATGGGTTTGCTGGGGTTTCTACCCCTGAGTCCCCCATGGGCTCGTATTGCTCCACCACTCTATAATAATAATAATAATAATGATAATAATAATAATAACAATACAATCAGAGAATTTGAGCCTGAGGAAATATACAAATAATGGATGAAGGTGACGTGATTAACCATTGTAGAATAAAGGAGAAAATCCGTATGTAATTAACTGGCATACGAAAAAACTCGGAAAAATAAATACCAAGACGAGAAAGATAATGACAATGTATAGAATGAGTCATCCTAAAACAGGTGTAGAAAGAATATATCTAGCAAGATAGGCAGGAGGAAAAGGGCAGCTTCAATTAGAATGTACTTACAAAACAAACCCTTTCGGTTTAGAACTGTGCCTGAAAGAAACAAGAGACAAGCTATTAAAACAAGTATACAAACATGAAAGCGACAAGAAGTTATTTTCGATCGAAAAAGGAGCTAATAATTTTCAAAGGGAAATGGGATTAGAAATGAAGAGTACTGGAAATGAAAAGCCTATACCAATTGCAAACAAAGTGAAATATCTAAAGGAAACAGTAAAGAAAAAGATTATGATCAACATGAAAGAGAGATGGAAAGAGAAAGCGCTACATGGACAGTGCCCAGAGAGAATTGACAGGGCAGATGTTGCCAAAGAATTGACACCTAAATGGTTGCAAAGCTCACAATTGAAAGCGGAGACGGAAGGTTTGGTGATACCTGCAAAAGATCAAAATTTAGCAACACGATGCTATCACCACAAAATTATCAAAAATGGAACTGACCCGAACTGTAGATTATGCCATCTATATGACGAAAGTGTGGAGCACATTAATATCATGCTGTCCTGTCCTTACACAAAGGGAATATTTAGAAAGATATGATAAGGCATTCACGTATGAAAATGCAGTATTTGCAAATACTACTGCACTCAAGTCACTAACAAATGGTATGAACATAAACCAGAAAAAGTTGCTGAAGGAAATAATGTTTCAGTATTGTGGAATATGCCTATTAACACAGACAAAGAAATCAAAGCAAACAGGTCGGAAATTGTAATGAAAGATAAATCAAAGAGTTTATGTACTTAATTGATATGGCTTTACTATCGGAAAGAATTTTTACGAGAAAAGAGATCGAGAAGATTACAAAATACAAAGATCTCGAAATAGAAACCAACAAAATGTGGAACACTGAGGGGACTGTCATTCTAGTTGTAACAGGAGCTCTTGGGATTACCAGAAAAGGAGTAAAGCGATATGTTGAGCAAATACCTGGTAATATTAGAATCGAGGAACTACAGAAAACTGTCCTTCTTTGAACTTCACCTTTATCAAGAAGAAATCTATCCATGACTTAGCCTCAGGATCATAGCTTGACCCCGGCATATTCGAAGGACTAAAGTACACGCACGTTGTCAAGCATCTTTTTTCGTATTGATTATTAGAAACGTAAATAAATCACCTTTTTGCAGGATGTGTGGTGAAAGAATTAAAACTGTTTACCATATAATTAGTGAGCGCACTGTATTGGCAAGAAATGAACATTTAAAGCCGTTTGGAAATATATATACACTGGAAATTATGTGGAAAGCCCTATCTGGAAATGGCCACGAAAGGGTATGAACACGAACCCCAGGGACTGGTGGAGAACGACTCGTGTAAGACAATTTGGGATTTTGTGATACAATGTGATAGAAAACTAATTGCGAGAAAACGAGATATCGTAATATATAAGAACAAAAAGACAAAAGTTATAGATGTCGCACTACCTAGAGATGTGAGGGTGCTAGAAATAGAACAGTCGAGCAATCTTATCCCTCAGACCTTTGAGAGATGAGATTGCTCGACTGTGGAAAATGAAGAAGATTGAAATTTTCCCTGTAATCGTGGGTGTGTTAGTAACTGTCTCGAAAAACTTTGAAAGCTATTTTATACAAATTGGACTAACGATGAATGTAAAACATGTTTTAGAAAAACACTGTTAGGTACAGTCCGAATCTTACAATTGGTTCAAGAGCTACAGGTGAAGGGATTGAGATTCCTTATATGGCAGGTAGTTATCTGGGATCACATCCATAACAACCGAAGCAAATGAGAATTAAAGCTTTGTGAGGGAACATATCAAACATAATAATATTAAAAATGATTAAAAAAAATAAATAATAATAATAACGTTTCAAAGTATAATGGGATTTTACAGTACACACGGATCTCGAATTAATTTGAGAAGGCCAAATGTTATAAGAGGGACAAAAATTCAAATGAAACGATCATAACTCTGGCCTCAAGGTTTTTCAACTGATTTGTGTATTTTTTGGTGCTCTAAATCCAAAAATGCCAGCCACTTATTTTGATCACGTCAAGTTTTGAGTTCTGATTAGTGCGCCCATGAATATTTCTCAGTTCAAGGAAAAACAGGGATGTAGCTGGCCCAATCTTTGTTTTTATATATAAAACGGAAGTGGAGCAGCCTTAATCTGAAGCCAAAACTGCGTCTATCTTTATCTTTTGGAGACTGAAACTAAAACTTTTTCTGTTTACACCCGGATGGTCATTTATTGTTTAGCAGAGCTGAACTTCAGCCAGTGTGACTAGATGTCGCAAGGAACGGATGTAGTGTTTCTATTTAATATTTTGGATCAAGAGAGAATGGATCCCAAATGTGCAAATCATCCTGCCAGGTTCTGTTATATATGTGGTAATGTGATTCTTCCTGGTCGCCTTGCAGAAGTAACTGGTTTTGTGAAGAAGGCATCCCATGCTTACTTTGGCTTCGAGTTAAGCTTCGAGACCAGGACAAGCAATTTTCACCCAATGTTAGCTGTAAACATTTGTTGAGAATTTGCCTGATTTGAAAAATAACAAAAGGAAAAGTATACCATTTGCTGTTTCTATGGTGTGGGGAAAGGGTAAAGATCGTGTAACAGACTTCTACATTTGCATGACTAATATTCAAGATATCAGTCGCAAAAGCGAGCATTGTGTTCAGTACCCTGATGTACCGTCTGCCATGATACCAGTCCCTCATGATCCAGACCTACTTGTCCCAGAGCCCGATGTTGCAATGGAATCTAGCTCTGAATCGTGAAGAATACATGCCAGACGAGAATAATCGGCCAGTGCCTCTAACACAAGCAGATCTTAATGACCTATCAAAGGAATCGGGGCAACTTCTAGGTTCCCGTCTTAGTGAAAACAATTTTCTGGCACCTACAACAACATTGTATCAGTATCGAGAGCGTGAAAGAGAATTTAGACACTTCTTCACAACCCAGAGAGACTCGTCATTCGCTTACTCCAACAACATCGCTGATTTTATGAAATCAATGGGAATGGACTATGTTGCTACGGAATAGAGACTTGGCATCTAAATGAACACACCGTGCAATAGCACAAGTAAAGAAACTGATGTAAAATATGAATAAATCTGACTCCCTGCTTAGACATGGAGATAGGTATACACAAAGAGGACCTGCAAATCCTACACCCACATATTCAAATAGAGCAAGTGTCTTGAGTCCAAAATGCAAGTAGAAGCCGTAGGGCAACCATATACTAACTTTGAAGTTATCCATTTGTGAAGATTTAAGTTATCTGTTTGACGACTGTAAGTTACCCAATATTTTTCACCTAACTGAATTAAACTGTTATTGGCAATATTTTGTAAAATCTGACAAGTGGATCCGTACTGTGAATACTCGGACCAAATGAAAAAAATTTACCAAAAAGAACAGAG
>RDPX01000233.1:1278243-1301597 GCA_003991215.1 Morbakka virulenta | reverse complement strand
GTAATGTGATTCTTCCTGGTCGCCTTGCAGAAGTAACTGGTTTTGTGAAGAAGGCATCTCATGCTTACTTTGGCTTCGAGTTAAGCTTCGAGACCAGGACAAGCAATTTTCACCCAATGTTAGCTGTAAACATTTGTTGAGAATTTGCCTGATTTGAAAAATAACAAAAGGAAAAGTATACCATTTGCTGTTTCTATGGTGTGGGGAAAGGGTAAAGATCGTGTAACAGACTTCTACATTTGCATGACTAATATTCAAGATATCAGTCGCAAAAGCGAGCATTGTGTTCAGTACCCTGATGTACCGTCTGCCATGATACCAGTCCCTCATGATCCAGACCTACTTGTCCCAGAGCCCGATGTTGCAATGGAATCTAGCTCTGAATCGTGAAGAATACATGCCAGACGAGAATAATCGGCCAGTGCCTCTAACACAAGCAGATTTTAATGACCTATCAAAGGAATCGGGGCAACTTCTAGGTTCCCGTCTTAGTGAAAACAATTTTCTGGCACCTACAACAACATTGTATCAGTATCGAGAGCGTGAAAGAGAATTTTTTGCTGTTAATAGGTACGAATAAAAGATCAGCCGAATAAAAACCAGTTCAAAAATGCAATTACGTGACCAAGAAATCTTGCAATGCTATATGAATACTTGAAAGTAATCTGGCAGCAATCAGACCCCTACCAGTTCAAGACAGAGAATAGTTAAAATTTCTGCGGTAACTAAGTAATTTAGCATGGCAAAGTAACACAAACATCTATGTACCAAAAACCACGCGTAACTATACACATGTAGTAGATTGGCTTCTTTGAAACAGAGCTTCATAAGCAAACTGCTGTTTGGGAAAACTGCAATGAGGAAAAGCTTTTGAGCCAATTTTTCCCAATTAACAGGATAAACTTGCATAGATCCGGAGAAAGGCCTTTGCAACAGACAGGCAGCAATAGTACAAGAAGATTGAAATCCTGGGGCTCAAACGTACTAGCTGTTATGCTACTAATGGTTTTTTCCCTTGTAATACTTGCTTCAAGTTTACCTTAAATAGCAGAGATATAAGTAGAAAAGGTATCCAGCTGAAAATTTCGAGATATACCAAGAGCACTTAAGAACTGGCCGACAAAAATCAGTTTCAAAAAGGTGACAATTGAATTGTAGTCAATTTGAATGCCATTTGTGTAATTTAATCCCTACAGCATCCAATATAGTTCAAATCTACTAATCTACTGTAAAGCTCTGTTGCGTCGCTGAGGAAATTGCACCGATTTACCAAGTTATTAACTAAAGCAAGTTATAAACAGCTTTTTAACAATATGTGGGTGTTGTAAAGGATAAGACTCAAGATGATGTTTTAACTACAGCATTTAAAAGAAAGGGAGTGGGTCATAAATATAACTTTAGTAAAGTGATGAATATTTATTTCATTAGTTGCTCTATTAATCCACAAAAATTAATCCAATTAATCTACAGAGTGGCATAACCATTAAAGAGGTAATTTCTGATTTGTCAAAACCCGTTTGTGGAACTGCTCGTACAACAGTGAGACACGAAAAGGAAGTAATATATACATCAAATCCTTAATAAGGTATAATATAACATATCGGTATGTGAGATAGAGAGCCACCACATGAGAAGAATCAGGGTTGCCAATGCCTTTATTTCAACCCTCCTTAATTGCGTTTTAAGAATGGAGTGATACATATTCAATAATTATAGCTTTCTTTGCAACAGACGCAAAAGATTAATCACACCTGTGTAATAAGCTTTGTCATCTGGGAGGAAAGAGTAAAAACTTGGGTTCCTGGAAATTTGATAATGTAGCGTGACACACTGGAACTGTAAAACAATTTTTTCACAAAGAAGTCCAATAGGTGTGGCTGGCCAGTATCTAAGTTGATTCCAATAGTTTCAGATTCCTCAAAAGATACAACTTGCTTCTCAAAAGAAGCTTGAGATGAAACACGATGAATTATTGCAGCAAAGCATACATATTAAGAGATCCTTAAGCTGCTAAATGTGGTTCTGAACTAGCTTGACCAGACAAAAAATATCTAACTTTGAATTCATGGATACGTAATATATGTAATGTTTCGCCCCTAACAACAACTCCTAAGACAATATCCTAATGTTTGTCACATGTTGGAAACATCTCAGTAGGATACGAACTAGGAGTGACAATTTCTGGATCTAAAAGATTAATATTATTAACTGTGTAATTTTGCTGACAGACACAGCATGCCCCTATCTGAATAGGAGCACAAATTAGATCAATAGGAAAGACTGTCGGACGGAGCTTAGTCGTCCCATCAATGAAGATGAGAAAAACCTGGATGACATCACAAGAGATGACATCACTGCCCACAGGTGTCACTGCTCTTGTTGCGATACTATTTGAAATCCGTTGTATAAATGATATTTTGCGTGTTTCAGTTTCTCTTAACAAAAGCTCGGGAAGAAGTGAAAGATCAAGGCTACCATCCTCTACTTTACGACTGACATCCAAGGCTGATTCATTGAGAAATGTACCTTTTCATGTACCTTTGAAACTTTTTGTAATGATGACACTTCCAGAGAAGCAGAATATATTTTCTAATAATCGCTGGCCTGTTACGATCACTTTTCAAACGTGATATACGGCCTTAATCAATTGTTCTAAAAGGTGTTGTTTCATTCATTCTGATCAGCAGCAAAACAATTTGTCAGAATTGACAAAAAGCCAACCTTGAGCTGATGGTATAGTCATAAACTTGTAAGGAAGAGACCCTAATAAACCAAGCTTCTTTTCGCTGTAAAGGGAAAAAATATTTCTAAATTTTAAGAAGAACCAGCCATCAAGCTCCAAGGCACCTTTGCTTTGATGTAAGAAATTTTGATATCAAATTTAAATGTAAATTGACGTGTTAGTCTCCCGTTGAAATTAATTTGAAAAATAGGTAAAATATGATAAAACGCCTTGGTCACAAAATTTTTACACCCATGTTCTGCCCCCTAAAAGATCCTCCCTGTTCCTCTAACAGGGAAGGGAAATCACTGTACGCTATTGCTCTACGATTTTACACAACCATTACCTTTTACCTCCCATTAAACATCTTAAGCTTGAACTCAGCAAAAGGACTATGCCGATTTCAAGCACGAGGTTATAGCAAACGTAAACACAAGAAATGAGTAAAACTAAGCATCATCCAGTAGGGCTGGAGCTCACATAGCCACATGAAATGACACAAGGAAAATGTCAAATCAGATAACACACAGTAATTAATAATGGCTCACATTTTTGATGAAAATCCCAAAAATATCGAAATTAATGAATAAAAGGAAGCATGGTGACATTTATTCAGGGTTTACTACAGATACCTGACAAAGGAGCCTTAAATAAGGAAGTCTTCAGTTATCTTAACTCGATAACAAAAATAAAGAAATAAGTTTTTTCAATTAAGTAGATCTCACCTATAACCATTAAGACGCAATTTAAATTTATAGAATTAAATTTTTAATATTTGCACTGTTTGTTTGATAATTGGTAGAACTTTTAAGTTACAGAAACAACCACCATCATTACACAACAAAGACTAGGGAGAGCGTGTATTGCAAACCTCAACATCATGATAACAATGGGTCACAACCTACGGGGAAGCTCAATGTTAGACAAGATCTCTTGCAGGTCCCAAAACAACTGTTACAATCAGATATTGTAATGACAGACCCATTTCCTGGGGGAAAACAGCAGCACTGATCGAGAAAGGACAGAAGGAGTACCAACTGGGCATCCTTGGGAAAAGTGAATGTAGATGGACTGGGAAAGAAAGAATAAAGATGTTTCCAGGCTAGACACAGGTGTAAAGCGGAGGAATAGAAGTGCAAGAGGGTGGTGTTCTAATCATGACCACCCAGCAAGTGGAGAGATCACTGATAGAATAGAAACCCATCAACAAGAGTCATGACAGCAAGATGCTTTTTAAGATACGGGAGAGTACCCATTGTTTAACTGTATGCACCATACAACCAAAGAAAGACATGAAGAAGCAGCAGCTCTACCGGGAGCCACAAGTAGAATTGGATGGATGGAACAAGAATGACATCATCATCGTCAAGGAGGATCTCAACGCTAAGGCTAAAAGTGACAAGAATGAGTATGAGAAAACAATAGGCTACATGAACTTGGAACAAAACTAGGTCCGCTAAATGAACTTGTGATACTTACTTGATCCTCTCTGGGCAATCTGGCGCATGGGATGACAACGAGAGCCTCCCACCTGGTCCTGTCTGCTGCTTTGAGGGACATCTGTAGTGACAATCCTGAATTTTTCAGCTTTTTAGGGACCATCCTTCGTCATGTTTTCTTTGGTCGCCCTGATCTTCTTTCTCCCTGTAATGTCCAATGCAGGGCTCGACTGGGGTGCGAATCGGGTGATATGTACAAGACGTGGGCAAGCCTGGGTAGTCTGTTGGATTCTCATCATTCCTGTCCCATCTCAGAGATCTTTATTGGAGATGCCATTTGGGAAAAAGACCCTGAGAATTTTCCGCAGGCACTTGGTCTCGAGGTCTGGACATGTTTTCTATAAAGGACCCTTTTTTCTTATACCTCTGACCATGGGCAAAAAGTCAACCTAGATCAACCTGAAAATCTAGGATTGATACCAATTTACACCCCTTTCTTAGTGAATTTAGGAACAACGGTATGTATCACTTTTCATACAGGAGTGGGCCCGCTGGGACTCCCATTGGCCACTTAACAGTCATTTAAAAAATAGTAACAAATTAAAAAAGTTGTGTAGGCTGTATTTGTGAGAAACGAGCAGTGAATTATGTATAAGTGAAACTTAATTCCTTAAAACTATACATACGCTGCGTCTCCATTAATGAAACAGAATACACTGTTTTATAACCAGTAGACATCTGCATTACAAACATCTTTTATCTCTTACCTTACAACCTTTTTTTCCCTATATGTATGAAAATCACTAGGTAATTACTTTAACACTTATTATATTTGAACGGATGTTGCTGACATACGAAATCTAATATTCTACTTGGTTACTAAAAAGTGGAACGGCCGATATGGTTTGTTTCCAGTGGTTGTTTTTGCTTGAGGTTATTTCAGTAAGCACTCAAAATTATATGACGGAAGCAATAAAGAATAAGACCTACTGTCATTTGCTAGTCCTACAACCAAGTGACTAAACTTGTTGATTATTTTGGTAAGGATAGATTATCATGTCTTGAATCTGTTAATTTATGCATTTGATCATATTTTTTTTAAATCAAAAGATCAAAGTGAACAAAGGAGAATCAAACAACATCATCTGCAAGATTACAGTAGCAACTGCAAAACTGTCCACACTAGAGAATTCAAGAGAATATCTGTTCACCACTAAAAGGATCGCTCATATGCTACCAAAGAGGGAGCTTTCAGAAGAGTGAACCAGCTAATCACAGCAAAATTATAGCACAGCTTTTAAAGCAGAGAAAAATAGATCATTTACCATAGACAAAACTGGACCACTCAAAGGATCATGTAAACAACGTACTCTCTTCTTGAAATAAACCATAAAAACTATAAACTATACCTCTTCCAATCGATTAAATGTGTAGTAATAACCTTGGAAAAGAAATTTCGTAATTATTCGATTTACCGCACCCTGCTCGAAGAAGCGCACCCCTCGAATAAGCGCATCCTCTGGAACCCAAAAAATGTAATAAGCGCATTCCCTCAATTAAGCCCACCCTCTTTGGCAGATTTCCTTTTCAACAACCGCACTCTTTCTTCAAAGTAAAAAATTGAAGGCGAAGAATAAAAGCACTAAAAACATATATTTTAGTGAGTATATTCTATTATGTTTTTAACATCGTGTGCGTAAATCACAATTTTCATATGTTTACAGATATCTTTGTATTTGTCAATTTCACTTTTGAACTTGATGAATGTCGACGTTGATATTTTAGACATTTAGTGCCTTGTAAGTTTACTTCGTACTGTTTGAACTAATAAAAATATTTTTGACATTTAGTGCTTTATAAGTTGACTGACTTTTCCAATAGCGTACTCCCTTAAATACGCGCACCCTTCAGAATCCCTAGAATTATTTAAGCGCACCGTGCGCTTAATCGAATAATTACAGTAACGACAAAATACAACGAACACAAAACTGAGAAATGAATGTGCTGAAAATAACCCGCCAGATTTCATATGTGATTACAAGTTTATCAGCAAGATTTGAGTGCCAAATAGGATTAAACACCATTCTAATTGTTCGATGTTAAGAAAAAGGAACCTCAAAAATCTTCGAATCTAAGGCTTGAGAACAAATCACAGCAATACAAACCAGACTGGAAATACAAATAGAAATACCTCAAATTTACTGAATAATACCAATAATTAAAAAGAGGAATTGATATCTTTGATGGCATTAGAAAGAGCTAATTTCCTTAATTAGACCATAAAAAGCAATTATCATTAAGTAAACAAAAAACATACGTCAAACAATATAATAACTTTGTACCAACTGACTAAAAATTATGAATCTAACTAATTGTCTGTATATTTGGCTAAAGAGGGAGGATGTGTTTAAATGATACAATATGTCATTTGTTATCACACTAAGAACGTATTCAAAATATATTTTCCACAAAAACACTGCCACAACGTTTAATTGCTGCTATGTGAAATATTATATAGGCTAATGTGTTATTTATAGATCTTTCTGTCGCTAAAATACAAAAAAATCTGGTTTCTTATTGTTTTATTGACAATTACAGTACGATATTATTGTTGAGAACACCAATTCTCTCTAGTTTTTTCAATATTAGTGACGGAGAGAAACTTAGAAAAGAAAGATTCCAGTTGAATATAAATGCCGCTTCATAATAGAAAGCTATCTCTCAATATTGCAATGAGTCTCTAAATATTGTATGTTTTAACAAGTCTCTCTACTGTGCTTATGGGTCACTTGTGACACTGCACTTCTCACATTTACATTTACATCTACAGGGCCCTCCCTGCAGTTACGGTTCTCCAGTGGTCTCTATCCTGAGACATCTTTTGTGGTTCATTGAAATTAAGTCCTAGGTCTGCAAGGTCTTGTGCTATAACACTGAACTAGGTAGTTTTGGTTCTGCCTGGTTAGTTTTTGACTGGTCGCAGGAGCTATCTGAGGGCAAGTTTGGCTGGTGTGTTTTCTGGCATGCTTATCAAGTAACCAAGCCATCTCAATCTCCTCCTTCTGATTTGAATACTGCATTCATTTGTGATTGTAAGTTCATAGAGGTCTTTGTTATTGATGGTCTTAGGTCATTTAATGCTTAAGGGCCTTCTAAGTAGCTGCCTCTGGAAAATATCAATCTTATGCTTTTCTTTTTTTTTTTAGTGTCCATAATTCGCTGTTGTACAGAACGATGCTAGATATGAATACATTCAATGTTCTGATCTTGATTTGCAGATTTAAATTACTTTTAAAGATATGTTCTACTTTGTTGTAGGTGCTGATGGCTAGTCCTTTCAGTCTTTTGATGTCTTTAATGGTTAGGCTCCCCAGAGATTTGCATTTTTCCATTCTTCATTTTTTCCTGCTCTATGGATATTATATTTCTCAGTATTTCCTTTGCTTACTAGTAGGTTTTAAGAAGGAGATAGAAAAACATTAACAAATCTTACACTTCCGAAATACGAAAATCAGATTCTATCCCATCACAATGAACATCGCATGTTGGTTGTGCCTTTGATTTTTTACATGGTCTAATTAAAATAGTAATAAGGGAAAGAAAGAAAAAATAAAGAAGGATTTTTTTATTGGTGTATGCACAGAACATGAGTCAAGCCTAGCACGGGTTTTGCAGCAAGCGTCTTTGGCTACGTCATGCCTTGGGACACTCTCTCTCTCTCTCTCTCTCTCTCTCTCTCTCTCTCTCTCTTCCTCTCCACTGGTCTCCTCACTCTCCATCTTCCCTCCGTTCTTATTAACACTCTTTCCAACAAAATACTGACCAATCTCTTTATCACTTTTGCCCACTTCAGTAGCTACAAGATTTTGAATATGTCTATTTAACTATTCTTTCTTTCCAGTTGTGGTCATACTCACCGCAGCTCCTCCAATTATACCATGGTTTCCTTTTATGAACGCCCATTCCCACTGTTTCATTGTGTTTTTTCTTGCGGTAAGTTGCAAATTACTGAAGAACTACGTCAGAGTTATTTACATCATCGTCAACATTTATCTTGTTAATTTGTTAACCTCATTAAATTATAACAATAAACAATTCTTACGTTTCTGAATAAATTAAAATAAATTTAATTGCATAAATTAATTAAATTTAATTGCACAAAAAATAATTAAATTTAATTGAATAAATTAAATATGGACCAACTTCCTTTCTTTAATTCACAGGCTCATGAGGTAATTCTTCTCTTGGTTTTCAAATCATCATCTTTAATTACCACAACGTCTACTTCATTATATTTATTTCTCCTGTTATTTCACTCATGTGGAACTCCATGAAAACAATTTAATGTTAGTATTAATAATATGACTGAGCAACCTGACATTGTAAAAGTCTTCGTATGAAATGGTATGTTTTCGTCATTAGAATCAACTGCAAGTTCTAAATTTTCAGCTAAAAAAGGTAATATTCTCCAAAATATAATCGGTGAGTTTTAATGCATCTACAAACCCTTCTGAAAAAAGGAAACACAGATCGACAACCATTATGGTGTTACCCTTGGTGGGGTTGGTACTTCTGTTGAGGGTTTCTTATTTCGAATGGTGCTCGGTTCATTATCTATTGGTGAGTCTGCTTCTGAAAAGGTTGTTGCTTNGTTTCTGAATAAATTAAAATAAATTTAATTGCATAAATTAATTAAATTTAATTGCACAAAAAATAATTAAATTTAATTGAATAAATTAATTAAATTTAATTGAATAAATTAAATATGGACCAACTTCCTTTCTTTAATTCACAGGCTCATGAGGTAATTCTTCTCTTGGTTTTCAAATCATCATCTTTAATTACCACAACGTCTACTTCATTATATTTATTTCTCCTGTTATTTCACTCATGTGGAACTCCATGAAAACAATTTAATGTTAGTATCAATAATATGACTGAGCAACCTGACATTGTAAAAGTCTTCGTATGAAATGGTATGTTTTCGTCATTAGAATCAACTGCAAGTTCTAAATTTTCAGCTAAAAAAGGTAATATTCTCCAAAATATAATCGGTGAGTTTTAATGCATCTACAAACCCTTCTGAAAAAAGGAAACACAGATCGACAACCATTATGGTGTTACCCTTGGTGGGGTTGGTACTTCTGTTGAGGGTTTCTTATTTCGAATGGTGCTCGGTTCATTATCTATTGGTGAGTCTGCTTCTGAAAAGGTTGTTGCTTTGTATTGCACGAGAGAATCCCATGAGGGTGAGGCTAATTTTTTTTCCTTAAAGTCTACCGCTCGTCCTTGTATGGAGTACTGTTGTCACATTTGGCTAAGTTCTCCTTCATTTCATCTTGATGTTTTGATCGAGTTCCGAGACGTAATTCCAACTGATTAGGCCCAAATCTTTCTGCTACTCTTCAATCTTTATCTCATCGACGAAATATGGCTGGTCTTTGTCTTTTCTGTAGCTATTATCATTGGACGTTTTCTGGTGACGTTTTCACACTTCTGCCAGCTCAGTTAGTTGCATCTCTTCTGACTCTTTTCTCTCAAAGTCTTCATCCTGATACACTTGCTGCCGCTCGTTGTAATCTTTCAAATGTGATTGTTGTAAAATCTTTCCATGAATGTAATTTTTTCCTCGGACGGCTAAGTCGTGGAACTCTTTGGTTTCTGGGTGCTTTCCTCCATCGAAATGGCTTGAATGTGTTTAAGTAAAATGTCAACTCTTATCCCATGTCTTTACCTTCGTTTGTGTTTTTCCATATTATTTTACAGTTCCAAAAGCGCGGTGGCTTTATGACATGTATGATTCTTAAACAGAAAATCACAAAGTTTTAAGTTTTCTGCTTTGTTTGGATCCTAATGCTTTTTAATGAAATACAGGATAACTGGGTTGCTTAAATACAGCTTATTTCAAAAGCCTTCATCAATACAGTTAAATTTGAATTGTTTAAATGAACTGAAGTCTAAAAGACAAATGGGGAACAGTGATTCTCAGTGATCGTTAAGGCAAACTGGTGATACCAGCTACGGCTTAAGAACTGCGGTGATGAAGGCAATGGGAAACCACTTCACTAAAAACATTTCCCAAGACAATGAGTGATAGCCACTTAATACAGTTTTGAGATATGGGTCAGAAACATGGACAATTACATCATAATCGAAGCGCAATCTAGAAAGCTGTGAAATGTGGTTTTGAGAAGGATGATGAATTTAGGATGGACAGATAAGGTCCGTAACGAAGAGGTATTAAGAAGGCCGGCAGTCAACAGGACTCTTATTATACAAATCGATATGAACCAACTAACCTTCTTGAATCACGTTATGATGAAGGGCCGGCTTGAAAAGGTAGTAATGTCATCATAAGTGGAAGAAAAGAGTGGCAGGGGTAGGAGACATAAGTTATGGATGAGCAGTTTGAGGGAATCGTTAAGCAAGAAAGGTGTGCATTACAGCAGCAAGACTTTGTAGAGGAAGGAAGAATTTTCCGTCAATTGAAAATTACTTTGGGTGCAGGTATGGAATCAGTGAATTCCATGCATCTTGTGGGCTCCTTGAAGAAACTCTAAGCAATTACATAAAATATATGACATGGAAATAAACAAAGTGTTTTACTGTTTTAGTAAAACAGTAAAACACGTTGATCTTGATTAAACAACCGATTCTGCTTGAACTGTTCACCTCTTTGTTCATACTTCTTGATCTTTGCTGCTTTTGCAACCAACCTTTGTTTCAGTTCCTCAATTACTATATTTAACTTCTTGCTTTTGAAATGGTATTTATTTTCTAATTCTTCAACCTTTGCTCTGTTTCTTACTTGACCTTTCATTTCTCTCTGCAATATATTCAGATCTCTTCTAATGAGTTTTATGTCTTCATTTATCCTTCTCTTCAACCATGGCTCTTTCCTTGGCCCTCCCTTATTTGTCTTTATTCCCATTTTTGTTTTTGTTGCATACCTGCACAGTGCAAACACTAGCTCATGGAATTAAAACATTTGTACTTAGTCGTAGTTATATAGTCAAACCTCATTCTCTTCCATGGTTCAGTGTTCATTGTTCTTCTGCCTTTGATCACTGCAATCATTTCTATGTCCAGTCTTAACGTAATAGAAATGAATAGCCTCGTGTGACTTTCAGACGGGTTAGAAATACTTGTGAAAGGGTGATTTCTGATTCAAAATCTCGCTATGCTGAGCGAGTTTCAGAATTTCTACTCAAAGACTTTGAAGTCGAAATTTCTGGAAGATTTACAATAGATAAAATNCAGTGCAAACACCAGCTCATGGAATTAAAACATTTGTACTTAATCGTAGTTATATAGTCAAACCTCATTCTCTTCCATGGTTCAGTGTTCATTGTTCTTCTGCCTTTGCTCACTGCAATCATTTCTATGTCCAGTCTTAACGTAGTAGAAATGAATAGCCTCGTGTGACTTTCAGACGGGTTAGAAATACTTGTGAAAGGGTGATTTCTGATTCAAAATCTCGCTATGCTGAGCGAGTTTCAGAATTTCTACTCAAAGACTTTGAAGTCGAAATTTCTGGAAGATTTACAATAGTGTCAAATATTCCTCCACTGACATAGTGTTCTATATTCTCTGTTCTCTTGAGAATTGGCTGATCTTTATGCTAGATTGATTTCCTCCAATTCCTTTTAAAATAATACTGGTGTTCAGGGACGTAGAAACCAGGGTAAAGAGGGGAAATGCCCCCTTACTTTTTTGGCAAACTATGCAAAAGTGCCCTTTTTGCATAATCCTTTTACCCAAATTTTCAACTAAGATAAGACCCAGAACATGCCCAGAACGACATTTGTCATCAAGGCTTTCCATGAGGAGGATTGTCACCATTGTTTTCACAACTTTGCATTATCTCTGGTCATTGTCGGTCATCTTGTACTGAAAGAATAAACAGGAAATCACAATGGACACAGTGCTGACAAGTGCGATTCATGCACGGATAATAAGCAGTGTGATTTACGTTCATACAGAAAACTATTTCAAAAACTCCGAGGATCTCAGTCAGATGGTCATAATATCTGAGATTTGACAAAAAGCAAACAAGTAGCAGATCTTGCAAACAAATTGGAGGAGCTTTATGGGAGTGGTCATATCCTCCTTTTTTGAGCTGGCCCCCCACTTTTTAGACGCTCCCTACGTCCCTGCGGGTGTATCTTTACCAGAGTTTCCTCAGCAAACTGATCAGATTTTGGACTCTGTTATCATAAATTCAAGGTTAGTTGGGAAGATTGTTTACGGGCTTGATCAATCTGAAGGTCATGGACCCGATTTGACTCTGGCAGTTGTTTTGAAAGAGTGTGCGCCTAAACTACCTCCCGAAAATTTGGAAACCATCTATCTCTTTCAATTTTACCGTCAAGGGATGTAAAGCTATTCACGACTTCAACTGTTTTGTCTAGATTTTAATCTCTATCTGATCACTTGATGTAACCATTACTTTAGTTTTCTTAATATTGAGCCGAAGCTTAACTTTTTCACTTCCTTGTTTCACCCTGTTGAACAACATTCTGAGGCCTTCTTCTGTTTCTGCTAACAGGGTCGTGTCATCTGCAAATCGAAGGTTATTGGTATTTCGACTGTCTATTCTATTTCCATGCTCTATCTCTTCTGGGCCAGCCTTTCTCATTAAATCTTCACTGTACAAATTGAAGAAATACGGAGATAATATCGAGCCTTGTTTTACGCCTTTGTTGATATTAAACCATTCTGTGTTTCCATGCATAGTTCTCACTGTTGCCTCCTTATCTGTACATAGCCTGCGTAACAGAATTATCATGTGTTCTGGAATGTCCATCTTCCGTAAGCAATTCAAAAGGATCTGGTAGTCTACGCAATCGGAAGCTGTTCAATAATCGATGAAGCATATTTAAACATTCTTTTGGTATTCTCTAGTCGTTTCCATGAATCTTTTGATGTTTGCTACTTGGTCTCGTGTCCCTCTATTTTTCCTGAATCCGCTTTGTTCGTCAAGCTCTAAATATGGTGTAGATATTTCTGTAGGATTTTCAGAAATATTTTGCTAGAATGCACAATAAGAGAAATGGTTTTGTTGTTTTCACATGCACGCGATTCCCCTGTGTTTGAATTGGAACGAAAACCGATTGTTTCCATTGCCTTGCCCATTAAGAAATTTTCCGTATTTTGTTACAAGTCTGTGGGCTCTTAATAAAGAAAAGACATATAAAGAAGATATAAACCTGTGACTCAGCCCCATATGATAAGAATGATATTAATACTTCAACTGTACATGATTGTTTGCCTATGAACAATTTATCTGACGCTTTCAGAAATCCTCCTTTTATAGAGTGAAAATAAAAATATGTACAAACGCGTTTTATATTTTCTTTCTGTTTCTCCTCTTAGAGCATTCTAGCAGTATCCAAATTTGTCACAAGAACCAAATCCTCAATAACATCTACTCTTGCATCACGCAAGTCACAGAATTTAATGTTGAAATCCTATTGCGACAAAATTGGGTTTGATTTGAACTAAGCTAAAAGAGAAACAAGACTGAAAAACCTTCAGTCTATTAGCGAGAGCCTAGTATTTTATTTATTTTATTACTGAGCAAAGAAGTGTCCTTTAAAAATAACTGAACTTCACTGAGCAAAGAAATGTCCTTTAAAAAACCTCTGAACTTCNAATATGTACAAACGCGTTTTATATTTTCTTTCTGTTTCTCCTCTTAGAGCATTCTAGCAGTATCCAAATTTGTCACAAGAACCAAATCCTCAATAACATCTACTCTTGCATCACGCAAGTCACAGAATTTAATGTTGAAATCCTATTGCGACAAAATTGGGTTTGATTTGAACTAAGCTAAAAGAGAAACAAGACTGAAAAACCTTCAGTCTATTAGCGAGAGCCTAGTATTTTATTTATTTTATTACTGAGCAAAGAAGCGTCTATAAAAATAACTGAACTTTACTGAGCAAAGAAATGTCCTTTAAAAAACCTCTGAACTTCACTTAATACATGGATGGGTGCCCATTAGGTTTACATTCAACTCAGTTTCGGAATTGACCAACTTATTGTTCTATTACACAATGGAGCATGCGTAGAGGGCACACATTAAAGACTAGTCTATTATTATGTCAATTGTCTAGAACGAAAAGAGAAATCATCCAAGAACAAGAACAAGGAAAATACAAAGATGTAGAAGCGCGGCCATACTTGTTCGCGCTTAAAAACTGTATTTAACAAACTTAACAAAATAAAATTGATAATTATTCTTCAGAAGACATCGATAGAGAAATAGAGTTTTACGGATTAATGAAGGGATTGACAACCCTTTGTTAGGGATGAATAAAAGTAGAGAAACAACAAACGAGACTGAAGGAATGCGACTCCCACGTTGACCTTGCGAACATTCAGTGGGGATATCATGTTACTTTGTATTGTTTTGACAGAGCTTTGAATCTTCTGTTCATAATAAAGATTTCATGTCACCTATTAATAAGTGTAACTATTTGGTTGGCTTGTTAGAAGGTCTTGCACATCGTGCTGTCAGTGGATTAGAATTAACAACAATAAAGAGTGTTAACGAAATTGAGATTTAACTGATAGTAATTATATGTAAAATGCAACCCCTGCTAAAACTGTAAAAAAGTTCTGACGAAGAGTAAGTCAATTAATACATACATATATATATATATAACCATTAATACAAAAACATATATGTATAATCATAACTACAAATATATGTACATATATAATCATAAATACAAATATATATATATATATATATATATATATATATATATATACATATACTCAATCTGCAGACAGTACTGTTTCGCCCTTTGTGGGCTCATCAATGCAGCACAGAGCTTCTGAGAAATAACTCTCTGGCCGTGTTGCTGGAGCAAACACAGGTCAAAGAGTTGTTGTTATTGTATATATATATATATATATATATATATATATATATATATATATGATAATGTTAATGTTCATGGCTGTGGATTTGAATTCCTTGGGGTGTCATCTGAAAGTTATCGATATCTCATGGTATTAATAATTATGGCTCGTATGTCACAGGTCGTAACCCTGCAAGTATTACGGTTAACAACAGGAAGCTTGCAGTATTCAATATATTGAAACTTGTGCGACAAGATCTTGAAGCAACATAAATCAACAATAGCGTAGACTTAAAACGAAAACCACAAAAACCAGATAGAAATACATTTCACGCCCTTTTTTCTGTCGAGACACTTCAAGATCATTTGTGGCAAGAAAAAATAACAAAACCCAGCGTTACTTTTTTAGGAGAATATCATGTTTCTTACAACTGCACAAAAATCATTGATGTGGTAGATCTCAAAAAAATACCTTACGATTCAAAACGAAACTTCAAGGCCGAGGGCAAAAGGGACCCGAGGGACACTTGTCCCGTCTTTTCCTGACAGTTGTCAAGTGTTATGTAACACTAATATAGACCACACGGAAGGGCGGAGGGTAGCCTCTTCAAGATAAGTAAATTTGCTCTACGAAAATGTCAAGTTGACCTCACGAGAAGCTCTTGAGCTTTCTCTGTTTCCCTGTGCAAGGATTAGTAATCTGGGCGCACGGCGAAAGTAAGCGGGTTTTTTTCATGTTTGTTGACTTTTGCCCTTGGTTCTTTCTCTTTGGAGGTAGCCTTTGTCACTTGATTACCATGGATTGGTTAAAGCGGTTTTTAATAAGCGTAATAAGCCTCAAAATGGTTACAAATTTTTCGATTTAAGCCCCAAGTTATGCTTAAAAGATCTGCATAGTTGCATACGTTCAAAATTTTCTTTTAATGTTTTTCTCTTGTATGGTGGCGTTGAAATTCACGGAAAACAATGAAGTTCATGCTACTAAAATGTAGTAAACATTAGACCCAAATTGCAATATTTGGTGTTTCTTCTTTATTGAGATTAGTTACAGCTACTTTAAATACAAAGGGTTTTTTTCATAAAAAATGATCTATGAGAAAGTAGTGCTCGACTCCTCAAAAGATTAGGAAAGTTCAATAATGGTTTTTGAGGTCTAAGACAGTCGATAAGTTTGTTTACACTTAAAGTTGGTTTTTTTCATGCAAGCTCGTCATCTCTTTGATTTGAGTCATATATATTTTCTGTCTTAATCTATTTATTTCTGTGTCACATTTCTGTTGTGCTTGTCTGTCTATGTGACACTGTAGCGTCGTACAACTTGGATTCCTCTTTTGAGTAGAGATGTCTGTTGCTAAACGCTTTGCTAATTCCCTTGATCACCATGTGGTGAGTACATCTATTTGATTTCATAACAACTCAAACTCTCCTGTTTAGCTGACCCCTTGTTATTGCATTGTTAGATATGTTTCACCCACATGAACTGTGACCTTCAAATTTTTTGGCATTAAAAGAATTGACTGATGACCTAAGGTGAATAGCGAATAAAAAACAATCTGCATTGTTGAAATCTCGATTTTCAAAGGAGATAGAACATCTTGGCGAATTATATGATGTATCTGGTAAAGATGTTTGTCCTGAACAACCAAGGATGGTTAAACGTGATGATTGTAACAAAGCTTTCAAATCAAACCAAGTTCTTGCCATGCAAAAAGTTTTGGCACATTCCAATGAATCTACATCGAATACCTCACAAGGGTTTAAAGCCGCCACAATTCGAGAATACTGAACGATTTAACAACCTTTCTTTAATAGTAACGAGTATACTTTAAGACTTTATTGCAGTGGGAAATAAATTTGTAGACGAGCACAACAAACGTAAAAGTGATCCTGGAAACTTTGTTTTGGCAAATTTGCAATGGGTTTTGTGACTTTTCCTGTTTAAGAAGGAGTGAATGGGTCCCTGCTACTCCTTTACAAAAACGTGGTTTTTCACATTGATACACATCTCAACGCTATATTTTTAAATATGTGTGACTGACATTACTTTCGGGTTATTTCACTGAAAAAGAAAACAAAAAAATTTTGATATAGGACACCATGAACCACCTATCCTTTTGCCTATTGACACCAGTGATGTAATGACAATTTTAAGATCTGTTATTTTTTATTTCATTAAACTGTTGTGGCCATGAAACTTTGACTTCTTCTGAAATTACTCTCAGTTTACACACAAAGTAATTACCCTAAAATTGATAATTATGTAAAAAGTTGATTTCATTTCATTAGCTCGTCAATCTCTGTGACGCATAACTGGAAGAATTTGTCATCACCCAATCCCAGGGGCACTGACTGATGGAACCATTATCGCTGGAACCATGGAACCATTATCGGGACGGATGAGCAAGTAGTGAAATCTGTGCTATTTCACTACTCGGTTAGTTGTTTTACTTAATTGCACGTAGCAATAAATACTTTACTGAGCAACAAAATCGGACTTTGCCCGAAAGAGGGCCATGAGATGTTGCACCATTTGAAATCGAAGATCATGTATGGAAACCAGGCGGAATCTATGGGCTCTACAAGGTGACTGTTATGTTGAAACAGCAACAAGGACAAAGTGGTAGAACAGAATTTGTATATAGCTTGTCTATATCTTATTTTAAATTTTTAGTCCTGTATAAATATTCGTAGTAATAGTAATAATAAGGGATGGAACACCATTGGCCAAGTTAATGTAGTTTTGTTGGTTGTTGGAATACCAATACCCAATATTCGCGTTTGTATTCCTATATCAATAGAAATACAAACACGACTATCGGGTTTTGATTGCATTGACAATACAAAGTTCGGTGTGGAACTTTGAAAGATAAATGATTTACGACTTACTGTTTCTTCTTGTTGGATTAACTTACTTTCTGTCATCAATAGTTCAAGATATCCCAGTAGGATTACTTTCTCAAAAAAAGATATCGAATTTTCCTTAATGAATCTTTCTCTGAAAACACCCCAACACTTTTATGGTTCAAGAAATATCTATTTCACAAAACAGTTTACTCTTGGTTTTACAACGATTTCTAACTCAGCAGGGTTACGCTGTAAGGCTACCAGACCAGGCGTAGCAGAGCTATTGATGACAACAAAAGATATTTTCACACATTGTTTATACAACCGATGGTGCACTTGAAAGCACAGGGAAAAGTTCAGGACTACGAAAGCTGCTTTCTGGCTATGTAGGTGGGCCCATCGTGGCATACTGGCGTACAGCGAAACGTGTCCATCTCACGTATAAAGAAGCGGAGGTATGCAATTGCAGAATACTTCGAATTTGTGAATTTTCATAGTTCCAAAATAGAGAGCGCACAAGCACAAGGTTTTCACAATTTCTGGACAGATGTTTTGTTGTCTGGTGTGTTGATCGATGTGCTAGAAATTTTGACAAGACTTAAAAAGCAGTTCCTGAAGTACTTTTTTTTATCTTTGACGTTATTGTAAAGCCCAGGAAAGCTCTTGTTCGCCAACCCCAATTTATAAAGGAGACACCGTTTCCTGATGACCGAAAGGCCAAGCTTATTGAGGAATTGCAGTGCGACTTCACTGCAAATACCAAGTGGCAATAGGGTTGTTCATGTAAGAAAGAACATTTCCTCTGCTAACAAATATGTTCTAAGCGGGAAGCGTCCTCTGAATGCCATTCGTGTCGAGTTCATCCAGTCCCCGAAAAATAGTGTTGAAAGAAGACCTTGTGGCAGAAACCTTGTAAAAAAGCCTTTTCAGTCATTCTGCATCATGTCTTTTCCTGCACATGAATCCCATAAGGTTTTGAAACTTTTCCGTCAATCTTAGTCAAAGAAATACACGAATTTTCTGGTTCCTTTTTGTTTTTCTACTTTCATCCTAACCAAAGTCACTTCAGTGCAGAGGGTTACTTTTCTTATTTAAGTTTTTTCGTTGTAATCTTTAACCACATTTTATTTATTTATTTCTTCTCTCCCATCTCCAAAGCCATGTACGCACATACACATATATGTATATATGTATATATAGTGTGTGTGTGTGTGTGCGCCACCTATAAAAGGAGAAATCAATTGGACACCCTGCATTTAAGGATGTGGCTAACACCAGAACTCGTGTTGCTCCACTGAAAGCCGCTCCGCTCCCTGCGAGAGTGGAACGGCTTGCGTCATTGTACAGTGATATGAAAAAAGATACTCCGTCATTTGAGAAGGACATTTGATACGCAAAACTACAAAATCCAACGTTTAAACAGTACTATGTACAATGTAGCATATACTGATGTGGTACGGAAATTTTAAGGGACCTTAAATATACAGCAATAATCGACCAGATTATTTGTTTTACGAGGTCTACCGCCTTTTCTTTTTTATCATTGAATCGATATTTCCTTTTTCCAACAAATAAAATTTTGCCTTTCATTATTTACCGACCCCCCCCCCCCTAAATTATAGTGATTTCGGAACAAGTCTCTTGCTCGATTTTGGGGGCTTGCAGCTCCTAACCCCTGGACAGTACGCCTTTGACTAATGATACTCTTTTAGAAAACTATCAGGTTGTCAAAACTCCCTAAAAAGGGATTTGTGTATTCTAAAAGAAAAGATCGTAAAATAACTGCTAAAATATTGTTATCTTGCTTTTCTTTAGTTTTTAGGTGTTTTGGATTAGAGAGGAATTGAAAAGCCAGCAAATGTTTCTCAACAACATCCGAACACAACACAACTTGTCTTTGTCATCTCTCGGATCAGAGCGAATGTCAATACTGCATGCAGATGTTTAACTCGAACTTCGAAAAACCCGTTAAATGTCCATGCAACTAGGAAGCCGATAAAGATTGCCAAGTTGTCTTGAAATTTCATGAAAATATGACATTGATTGCAATTTATTACACAATGAGTTAAGGCAGTTGAATAGTCGGTGCCCCCAGAAAATAAAAAAAAAATCATTCGTGACAGTGTACCCCTACTCAACAATAGCTTTTGAATGATTTCGAATCCATTAACAATAAAAGGAATAAACTAGAAGAAATTGAGGGTTGTTTTTTTTCAACATAACTAAGGACGTGATCTTTTCTCGAACTAACTACTGGTTTTCCCCAAATAATTGGACTTTAAAAATTAGATCAAATGTCTCCTCCATCACTTCAATTTTTTCTTTTAAAAAGTATATATTTGTCCAATTTATATCGTTTACTTCTTTAGCGTTGTTCACATCCAGAATTTTTGGAAACCCTCCTTATTCCCTATTCCACCCGTTGTCCAGACAATGCGTGTTCTCTTTCCTGTTTACTCATCGTGGCATGGTGTTGTCATGTGAAAATGGCGCGGCATGAGTCGTTTGATTCATTCAGACAAAGAATGTGATTGGTCATACTTCATTAATTATTTAGCTTTCTTTTACTTTTGTTGTGTTTATTATAGCCACTGATTGGTCCATTTTTAAAGGTAAATAAATGATCTGAAAGATGATTGGTTGATATTAATATTCACAAATCTAACCGCATGCTTTCCACCCAGGTATCATACGAGCGAGTTATTTGAAATTCAAACACGCTTAGTGTTGTGTTTAACTACCGATGGTTGTAACTTGTCAAAAATAGATCCTGTAATAGCTAAGACGACATGGGAATTTAAAGTTAATATTCACTGAAACACACCGCAAGATAACATGGAGGCCGAACACAGTAGGATAATAGAAATTTCATTAGCTAAAATCGAGGATTCAAAGTCAAGGAAGCCTAACGGAAAACATTATTCACACAGTCAACTTCACAAGAATTTAATGGTTAGTTCATTGTTAATGAAAGCTTTGAAAAATAACGATTGTACTTATCGAAAGCCTTTAATGGAATACAGAGAACCTAAAGTTATTGATATAGATTTAGAAGACACGGATCAAAGTTCGTTATTCAAGACTGTCGAGGTTACGAAACCTTGTTTGTCGCGAAGAAATGTAAAGATGGACACTGCAGGAACCGAAAGTGGAAGTGAAACATCACTTCACGGAACTAGTATCAACCGTCATGGTATCGAAGGTAATGATAGACTTGTAAAAGAATCGATAAATGTAAGCTTAGACACATTTACTGGACTTTGTCAGAATGGTCAAACTATTCATTCTAAAGATGTTTGTAAAAATCGCGGGAAACGATTAATGGACGACAGGTATTCAATCGTGGAGGTTTCCTGTCCCCGTAAACGAAGTAGACTCTCGTTAGAGGGAACTAAGAATTCCGAAGAGACACTAGAGGATAATGGAGAAGCGATGGATAGCTCACCGGTGTCTTCACTGGCTACTTTATTTGGTAGCAGTTTTAATGAACTTCGGACAGAAGACCGTAACGTCACGTCGGATGATTATGCCGGACCCCTGCAATCCTACCCCTTCGAACATCCCGCAGGTAATAGCTGGCCCTGTGTTACTGTAATGGCTTGTTAGACATACGGGAGATTCTTAGGGTACAATAAAAGCTGGAGCTACAGCCTTTTTATTGTTAGAAGATAAGGTTCCTCGTTATTTGTGCTGAGTAGAAGGCCGCGCGTGACAATTTTCTCAACGGTCGTATGTCAGAAATCAGTTGACCTAAATGTATTTGAGAACTTGGTAAGTGAGATCGAGAACCTGATATAATTTGAAGACCAAGAGTTTTTTTTTGTGCCAGCAATGAGATCGTGAGTTCTAACAAAACATTTGTTGTTCAAATGAAGCGGATGAATATTAGTCATTCTCAATCTAGTTGTGACCAAACGTATATTGTCTGGAGGCATTGTTTTGCTCATCTCTTGCGTCATTCTATTCTTCAGATGTAAAAGGCCACAGTTGAAGCTTCCATTTCGCAGCAGGAGAAATGTCTGTTGATGTCACGTTGTCATTCACGATTTTTACTTCGAAACAACAATTATCTCGTTTTGGCTAGCTGCTGATAGCTCTCCAAGGAATTGTTAGATTAATTAGGTGTTTTTGTTGGTCGATGAGCTTGCACCGCGTTAGTCTATTTATGATTGCTTTGCTCTTTTAATTGTGTGACGAAAAAAATAGTGGAATGACCAATTTGCTGTTGCTCTTTGTTGTGTGTTTTTTTTCAAGGTTATTTTTAAATTACCCTTTTTTTAGATGCCAATTGATCACTTGTGATCGTTGTTTCCTTAGTGTGTGAAAGTGAAACACGCCATTTCTTTTGCATAATAACAAGTCAAGTTATCGGCATCAAATGCCTTGCGAGCGTGTTTTAATTGCTTTGGAAAGGCAAAACAAAATATTTTCTAATCCTAAAGTCATTTTTCACACAGTTTCACACAATGTTTATAAAATCTATAAAGTCAAGAGACCAACAATTCAATAAATATTGTCGTCATCATCAGACCAACTACTCAAGTTATATGACTACAATGAAAGAGAAAAAAACTAATTTTCAATAACAAAATCCCCTGTTGATTACAGTCTTTCAGAAGAATGTTGTTTTGATATTTTAAATATTTATTGTTATTAAATATTATATTTCATTTGGCGTTTGCAAACATTTGCCTCCCACCCTTTTTTTCTCCAGGGTATAATCAGTAGGGTGGGTCCTGTTTAATCTTTGCACAATACTTAAAAGCATTTAAGCTTTCTAATCAAGCAGTAATGCTACTCTAGGTATTACTAAGTTTCCAATATATAGACAACTTGTAAGTTGTTCAAAAAAAATCTTGTCTGTAAACAACCGGATCCTTTTCATTTTGTCTCTGTGTTGATGTATTACAGCGAGATCTTTGCAGAAAGCTCCAATTTACATTAGAAAAGTTTACAAATGTCCAAATTTAGCTATACTGCGCAAAAATACCCAACAATTTTCCTTTGTATTCTGATAAAAACATTTGTCAGTTTAAGCGCTCAGCAGCAATATTACACGTTTGGCATCAGTGTTCTAATAATAAAATTTATTTGAATATTGTTTGTCGCAATTCAGTTATTTTTGAAATCTATGGCTTATTTTAATCCCATGAATTTTCTCTACTTGGCGAAACCAGATCGATCGCTTACAGAAAAGCCAACAAAATATACAGGGACAATTATTTTGTAAGTTACTGCAAGCATATTTATACGAATTCTGTTTGCAAATTTGATTCCAAAAGCTGTTGCTGACAATTTTGCTTAGTCACGGTTGGCGTCGTTAAATTTTGCTGATTAATGACACCACGCAACTTAAGCAAACAAAAGTAACACTTTCTCTTTTTTTTCTGTGAAATTTGATCATGCTTAGGATTGTTTTGCATGACAGCCACCAGTCACAACACCACATTATGGCCGGAAGCACTTCATTTAAAAATA
>RDPX01000233.1:1246451-1265862 GCA_003991215.1 Morbakka virulenta | reverse complement strand
ATAAGAGTAAACAGAAACAAAAAAGAACGAAACAAACAGGCGGGACGGTAATCTAGAGAAACGGTGGCAGGGGTAGCATAATACAGATCATGAAGACCTTATTTTCATTATGGCCCCTTGTAACGTAAATGGACATGTAACATATAACAGGAGACAGACATTGAGTAGCCCTATATCTATAACAATCTATGATTACCCAATGGAAACAATATCAATAACCGTACTGTAAAAGAATATTTAGTAATACACGTAGATATCGCTCTCTTTCTTTTGGAGCTTTTCAAAGAAAATTTTAAAAGAGTTAGTATTTGAACATAATTTAATGTGCGACGGTAACCTATTCCATAATTTGGGACCCAGATATGATAGAGCTTTTTGGCCATCGTTACTACTTCGGAATGGTATTTGAAGTTTGCAGCTAGAGTTTCGCGTGTAGTGGGCATGGTTGAGTTGGCTGTAAATTTCTGATGTGTAAGATGGTAACGTATTTTTGAAAAATTTGAAAATGTTTGCTTTTGTATATTTATCATAATAAGATAATAATTTATACCCCAATCCTCATTCAAAATGCATCTGGTAAGCTTGCATCATTATCAGGTTTTGATTATTGTACTTTGTTAGTAATAGTTTCAAAATTAGCATAAACAACAAAACGTATTTGTAATTGTTTGTGATAATTGTAAAAGTTCAAAATGTTGTTTTTCTAATTAGGCATTTTAATAGCTTGTGTCGCGTTAATTTTGATGCAACTATTTTCATGATTACTTAAATACCTCTCAAAGCTAACCTATTGTAGACAGTGCATACAATTTTTTCTTAATTTTTAGTTTAATTGTAAATTGTTTAATTAATAACAAGTTCATTTGATCGTTAAATTTCTCTTTGGAAATGAAAATTGGATATATTTAATTTTCATCTCCAAATAAATTAATGTTAATAACATTTTGCTTTTCAATTTTGTTATATTGTTTAATAGAAACTGGAAAATTTATTCCCGTATAATCTAACTTTCATATAAATGGTTTAATAACTTTCTTTAATATATTTTTTTTCTTGTGGATTTAAAGGTCTGACACGACACCATAAAAACCTTATCATCATCATTTTTTTATGTTGATTAAACATTTGATAATATTAATATAATATAATAATATATATATAATAATATATAATATTATTATATAATAGTTATTTATGTATTATAATATATAATATATGTTATAATATATAATATATGTTATAATATATAATATATATTTTAATATATATATGATAATATATATATTATAATATATATTATATATTCTATAATATTAAATAATAATATTGGATAATTCTTTTGGAAATTTCAAAAAAGGCCTTCCCAGAAAAGGTTTATATTGAACAATGTTTAAGTAATGATTATCAATTGAATCAATAGCTTAGCAAGAACCCTCTGAAATCCAGTTATTAATTTTGTTTAAAATGTTGTGACAATTTTAGTCTATTTTCTATTTGTATTTGTTTTATTATTATTTGTGCTTTATCATTGAAATAGACATAGGTTTTTTTATGAGATTGTCATTAAAATGTTTTTTAAAAGCTATAACTAGAGTTTCAATAAATTTAGTATCTCTTTTATATTTTAATATTTTACTGATAGAATAATCAAGAGCTAATCTAGCTATTTTTAATTGACGTCATGGATCTTTATAATTGCAAACAAATATTTTATTAGATTTAATACAATCACTTAAAGCCTGGTTTGTTTCATTCATTTAGTTTTTTATATTTCTCGCTAAATTATAAAGATTGTAGAATAATATTATTTTCATATTCCTTAACCATCTGCACTCTTCCTATGTGCTGCCACAGTTTTATTGTCATGGAATTATCCTGTTGCTATTAGTTTTCTCTTTGTAAATATTGTATCCATGGATTCGTGATCCCCGATCTTCGTTTGTGTAGTATTGACGCAAGTCAACGATTATTCTCGGTAATAACTAGGTGAATCAATAGGGCTAGGTTCGATGTTATGAGTAATATTGCATGTATGACATCAGTAATCTATATGTACGCGTAGGGAAATTAGAGAGCCGATAATATTTTAGAGTTGATTCATGTATTTCGACGTTTTGTGTATTCATTTGTGATTTGTAGGTTAAGATTGCCGTTGTGAGGTTAAGTCTGTCGTTCTGTAGGTAAGATCATCGTTGCATGATAAAGTTCGGCGTGGTGTGGAAGTCGATTGTCGAGTGTTGTAGAACACGATTATTGGAGCTGTTGTTGTGTGTAACTTTATAATTGAGAATACTGTTGTTCATGTGGATAGTTCATTTGTTGTTGAAACGAATATTATTGTGAAGTTTATACAGTCCTTTAAGCGAAAGAGTGGTCGTTTTTCGGAGTTATCTTCGTTTGAATCAACGCACACATTCTGTAATCAATAAACCCCTTCTTTCTCAATTTCTTTTGTTTCAATAACAACTCAATTAATTGATTCTTTGTTTTATATATATATATATATATATATATATATATATATATATATATATATATATATATATATATATCGTTCATAGTTGCAAGTTCAATCAGATATCAACAGTAAGATTTAATAGCCATTCCACCAAGCTTTCCTTGAAGGTACATAGTTCATCCATTCCACCACCAAGACTAATTGATGGGCAGGTTTCGACGATGTGCTTGGAGGAGACTCCCATGTTGCCACACAAGCAGGGTTTGCTATTCCATTTAGTTTTGACACTATTGGTTCGCAATCTGTTGAGTGGCACCATTGCTTTCGTGTTAACCTGGAGATACGTTCTTCAGCAATATTCTTGTTCTAATTATTAACATTATCCCACATCAAATTTTCATATTTTCACTAATATTACTATTTTCATCAATAATATATTTCTCTCCTTCATTAACATAACTCATCATTAATTTGTTGTGTCTTTTATCAACATTATTATGTTCAGCAACAATATATTTACCTTCTTTATTAGCATCACAATTCATAATCAAATTATCAGAATCATCTAAATCATAGTTACTGTTAACTTTTATGAGATCAATAATATCAAATTCCTCTAATTGACAAAAACTTAAATTCCTATAGCTTAAAACACAATTATTGCAAATTATTTTTCACTATAATATGAGTAAAAACCAGTTACTAACAAATGTGTTGCCCGTAGATTACAAAATTTGCCAAACAATGTTTTGTATTTTTTGTTTTTACCATTACTCATTTCATCTATGTCTTGTCCCATATTAGTTAATCTTTTTAATATTTCCTCCATAGTATAATAAAGTGATATTTCTTTAAAACATAATTTATTATATAAATGACTTAAAGAGATATTTTATATCATACTATATAAGAAAAATTTCAATGAAAAATTGTATTTATTATATTCATTCCGAATATGATTTTTGTGGATCCAATATCGATGGAAATGTCATTAAATACTATTAAAAAAAGACCAATTAAAAACAATTATAAATGATGCTGGATATAAAATTTGTTGTGTTAGAAAATACTCTCAAAATGGGTTTAACTCTAATCTGATCCATAGATTTATATACAAATTCTGTAATAATACCATCACACCAAAAGGAAAAGTGATTGACCAATTAGATAATGATGAGACAAATGGGTTGTGTAATCTGATGCTTGTTGCACAAAAAGATAACTCCATAAAATGTGCAAAAAATAGAGATTATAGTTTTATAAAGTATAATCATCAGAATTGGAAATATATGAAAGCTAATAATTGTAATACTAAAGAAGTAACATGTTAAAATACTATCTATTCTACGTCAAAATATCTTAATATTAACCCAGGTCTTGTGAAAATGGTTTGTGAAAGGCATCACATTGTTTATAAAACTGCAAAAAATAAAAGAGATATCCGCAATTATTAATTTAAGTATATTAAAAAATATAATATAGCTTCAGAATTTATAAAACCATCTTATCTTGGTGATAAAAGAAAGAGGTTTTTATCAAATAAAGAGAATAATAATAATAAAATGGAATCTATTAATGGAGGGAGAGGAGAATATTTTTTATGCTCAAAGTGTAATAAAACTTATAATAATGGTTATTAGTTTTTACATAACAAGTTGTGTAATATATTGCCAGAAACACACAATATTTTTTACTATTATTGAATAAAAAAGAAATTCATAATTTATCAATTTGAAACATTTCATATTAGAGATTATATGAAATTGTTATAAAAATTATTGTATTTTAATACACATTTTTCATCCTTTAAATCATTCAATCAACAAAACTAATATTATGTAGATCAAAATTACTAATTCACATTCTGATATATCATTCTCTTGTTTAATGGTATTATCATTTTCTAAAACATATCTTACAAGATCTTCAACCTATTTTCTATCAGGTGTAGCTTTTGGTATTATGTTACTAAGACCACATAAATCTCTTGAAACATGTTTTTTATCTTCTGAATCACAAGATTATATTCTTGTATTTCAATAAGATCATTTTTATTTTATTTTATTTTCATTATCAACTTTTCTCATTAATTTTCTACTATACTCTTCCATCTATAATAGTATAAAACAATATCTCTTTAAAACTATTTTTATACATTCTTTAAGCTGTCCAGTGGTATCCAACTTTTAGATTCTTTATGAGAAACCTTTCCACGATATATAAGGCTTATTTTGTGTTTTCTTCATCACTTCTTTTTTGCTTTCAGTAATCCTGGTTCATAGAATTACCCTTTATCTCCTCATCATTGAGATTTTTTATTTCATAAATAATTGGATTAGTGTATTTGATTTTATCTATTATAAATAATTATTCTGATCAGTTCAGGGTCTATCTTTTATCAAAGGTTTTTCTTTTGAACTTAGATTTCCTCACCTTAACACCTACTTCATATTTAGCTTTCTATTTTACCATTTTCATATTACCGTATGGATTAAAATTATTAGATTAAAACATTTTTACTCTTTTTACTAGCTTTTGTTGGTATCATATTAATACTCGTGTGTTTTGTATTGTTGTATTCTTTCAATATTTTAGGTAAGATGTCTAAATACTGTGTATTATTTCCAATTCGTCCACGTTTTAGTCTTCATTGTTCAAATGCATCTTTGAACCACTGATGATTTTTCTTCAATAAAAGTACTGTAAATAGAGATATTATTATCATTCAAACATCTTTGGAATACTTCATTATAAAATTCTGATCCATTATCAATCCATAATTTGGTTGATTTTCGTCCATCCTTAATTGTATAACTAAATGCTTCAACCATACTTCTACTAGTCTTACTTTTATTAGGTTTAATCCATCCAGATTCACTAAAAACATCAATTACCTTAAGAAAGTACATTTAACTTTTGGATTTACACAACAGTCATTCGCCCTGCGTTGATGTATGGATATGAGAGCTGGCCAATAACGGAGAATTTGGCGAATAAGATCAGCGCCTGTGAGATGAGAATGGTAAGGTATTGTCTACAGATCAGTCTTGAAGAGCACAGAAGGAATGAGGACATCAGGAAAGAAGCGGGAATACCATCGATCACGGAGTTAATGAGGAAGAAACGTCTGGCGTGGTTCGGACATGTGAGCCGTAGGGAAGAGGACTCTGACTTGAGAAGATCTTATGAGATGCAGATGAGTGGCAAACGAAAGCGAGGTAGACCCAAACATAGGTGGAAGGATNCTCGAGAGAGAAGGCAGCATGTGGGAAGTGCTAAAAGAAGCAATAGTAGAGTCAGCAAAAGAAGTCATCCAACCCAAGAAAAAAGAGAAAAAGCAAGCTTGGATGAAGCCAGAAATTTTGCAAAAGATGAGACAGAGACAGAAAATTCCAGAGAAAGATTCAATCCAATACAAAGCTTTGGATCGTGACATAAGAAACGAATGTAGAAAGGCGAAAGAAGCCTGGATAAATGAGAAATGTCTAGAGATTGAAAGCTGCAAGACTGCAGATCCTAGTTTCATGCATAAAAAGATTGGGGATTTGGTAGGAAAGAGACCCTGCTCTTCAAGTGGGTGCATTAAAGCAAAGGATGGACATATGATCATGGAGAAAGAAGAGTTGATGGAGCGTTGGGCAGAGTATGTTGACGAGTTGTTCATGGATGAAAGGGGAGGAAAACCAACCATCAGGAAGGTTATTGAAGGCCCTAGAATTCTATCATGTGAAGTGAAAGCGGCAATTAAGAAGATGAAGGCGAATAAAGCCATGGGTCCAGATGGAATCTGCATTGAGATGATAAAGGCACTCGAGGAATTTGGAATAAACAAAGTCACCGAACTACTCAACGATATATATGACAGCGGAGAAATCCCTTCGGATTTAACAAAATCTGTATTCATCGCCCTGCCCAAGAAACCAGGGGCTACCGAGTGCGAGCTCCACCGAACCATCAGTCTAATGAGTCATATAACTAAGATACTTATGCGAGTCATAATGGCAAGAGCAAGGAGAGCAATGAGGCCAGAGATAGGGAAACAGCAATTTGGTTTTGTCCAAGATGCTGGAACAAGAAACGCTATATTTGTGATGAGGATGCTGTCGGAACGAGCCATCGAAATGCAGAGGGATCTATACCTGTGTTTCATTGACTACTCAAAAGCATTTGATAAAGTGAAACACGAGTGTATGATAGAAATGATACAAGATCTAGACATAGATGGAAAAGATATAAGACTCATAAGAAACTTATACTGGGAGCAAACTGCGGGTGTGAGAGTGCAGAACGAGGTTGGTAAATACTGCAATATTCGAAGAGGTGTTAGACAAGGTTGTGTCTTCTCACCAGACCTATTTAATCTATACAGTGAAAACATCATGAGAAGTATCGAGGGAAAACATGGTTTTGTGATCGGAGGGTACAACTTGAATAATATACGATATGCTGACGACACGACGCTCATAGCCGACACTCCAGAGAAGCTACAACAACTGCTTGACACCGTTGTAGAGGAAAGTGGGGCAAGGGGTCTCAGTATCAATCGTCGGAAGACTTTTTGCATGACGGTTAGCAAAAGGAATGAGAATTTGAGCTGCAAAATATCAATAGATGGAGAAGACATTCAACAAGTAGATAAGTTTAATTATCTTGGCAGCATGATTACATCAGATGGAAGATGCATGGTAGAAATACGGAAACGAATTGCCACAGCAAAGGGGGTATTCCAGCGAATGTCTAAGATACTGAAAAACCAAACTATTTCCTTGAACACCAGGCTCCGAGTCCTCAACTGTTACGTAATCCCAGTGCTTACATACGGGAGTGAAAGTTGGACCATCACAGCAACCCTCGAAAAGAAGCTAGAAGCTGCAGAAATGTGGTTTCTACGCCGAATACTGCGGATTTCTTGGACAGAACACGTTACGAATGAAGATGTTTTGAGGAGAGCAGGATGCAAGAGAAAGCTGTTGTCCACCATTCGAAAAAGGCAGCTGTCCTTCCTAGGACATATAATGAGGAAAGAAGAGCTTGAGGAGTTGACGCTGACGGGAAAGATAGATGGGAAACGAGGCAGAGGACGACCAAGAACCAAGTACATGGGCAGTATTGCAGCATGGTCTACAAAGAGCGAGCTACAACTACTGAGGGCAGCGAAGGACAGAAATCTGTGGAGAGCCATGATCGCCAACGTTTCTGGACACGGCACCTGAGGAGGAGGAGGAGTCATCATCGTCGTCATCATCTTCATCATCATTTTTGATGCCCATTTCCTTTGACAATGTCTTACTCTCGTCCACATATGAATGAAAGATTACGGTCTCGATCATTTTCCGTAAAATTTCTAGCTTTTCAGCACTGGTCCAGAAAACAGTCATATCGATTAAAATTTCCAGACCACCCTAAACCAAAGGCGACTTTCTGGGCTTTAAATCTACCACTGTAGCAGAAATTGTTGCTCCTTTTTCATTGCAAACCAAACGTGCGGTGGTATTTCGCGTGGAACATGACCAACAGCAAAATTCGCTAACTTTTCTGGCAATATTGTTTTTCCACAAACCGAAAACTTGTCGTGAGGGTTATTGCGTTCATAATTAATTGTCAGTTTCTGCCCAACAAAGGGCTTTCAGTTTACGGTATTATAATATACGTGGAATACACGCAAAGCTGTGGTAAATTGACAACAATGAGTTACTGCTGACGCCATGTTATTATATTACTATGGTGCTGCCAACTCGTAATTTAAGAAAATCAAATTTGCACAATGATTGCAATGATCGAGCGTCCAAGCATGACGTATTTAAGCCGCATTCGAAATTTGTATATAATCTAACACTGCATATTTTTGGTTTATTCGAACAATGGCAATATATGTACACAAAATTGTTTGACTCAGAATTAGCGTCATGTCTTTGTTTAAATATTTTGCACCATCTAAATAAAAAAGTGTATGCAACGAAGCGAGTTCGATCGCGGTTAGTTTGGGGGTCTAGGACATCACACCGTGAGAGGCAAGTAAGGTAATACAGGAGCTAGGAAACATAGACGAAAATAATGAAAAAAGCGAACTATGTATAAAGAGGAAGAGAAATTAAAAGCTGCACTTTATGCTATGTTACATGAAAATCGTCCCGTTGCAGTGCACTTTATGGATGAATTCCCAAACATAAATGAAAGCTCCGTTAGACGATGGACTGAAAAGTATAAATCCCAATTGACTGCCAATCCACAAGAAGTAAATATCTCGATTGGGATGAAAGCGGGGAAGACCAATGCTGCTCTCTTCTGAACTTGACAAAAAGATGAAATGTATGATTGTTAATCTGAGAACTGCTGGTGTTATGATCAATATTCACGTCGTACGTGGAATTTTAGCGGGAATGATTCGTTCTGACATGAAAAAGAATGGGATGTTTGTAGAATTTCAAGTTACCAGATCATGGTTACGTTCTCTCTACGGGCGAATGAAGCTCTCTCGGCGAACAACAACTACGTCTCGGCCAGTCGTTACGCGTGTATTATGGCGGGAAATTCGAACTCAATATTTGCACGATATCGCATCGATAGTTCAGGCTCATAACATCCTCGATGAACTAATTCTTAATCTTCATCAAACGCTATCGAAGTTTGTCTCCGCTAGTAAGGTAACCATGGCTGGTGAGGGTGAAAAGCACATTCCAATTGCTGGTGGAAGCAACAAGCGTGCGATAACATTGACATTAATTGAGACCTTGAGTGGTAAACTTCTGCCGATGCAAGTATACAAAGGAAAAACGGAAAGGCGTCTCCCAAAAGTTTGCCCAGGTGACGAATATTTTTTGTTTTCATATAATGACACTCATTGGAGTAACGAAAAGGAAACTATTCCTGTGATTGATTGCATATTAGCGCCTTACATTGAACACGCAAAAACCGATTTGAAACTCCCAAAAATCAGAAATGTCTGCTCATCTGGGATGCCTTCACTGGTCAAAATACACCAAAAGTAGAAGAGAGGTTGGCTAACTTAGGGATCGAATCCGTCACGGTGCCGAAAAATTTGACACACCTCCTGCAGCTACTCGATGTGACCACGAATGCAACATTTAAAAAAAATGGAGCGTAACGCAAATATTTTACGTTTGTTATCATGCAGGAATTGTTAGAAGATCCAAATCGCAATATTACGACCATCAAAGTGGACTTAAAGTTGACCACGTTAAAGCCACTGCATCTTCAACCCCTTAAAACAGTCTGCGACTTTCTCAAAACTGTAGAAGGAGATGAAATTGTCAGATCGGGATTCCGATTTACCGGGATTACTAATTCAGTAAAGGAAGCACGGGAGAGGGCAAAACGTACTTTAGATCCTTATTAAGTAGTATATACATATATACATATATTTGTATATTCTTCTTTTAAGTCCCAGATACATTTTGATAATTCTGTGCCATTAATATACCTCTTTAATTTAAATGATTTTGTGTGTTTATTATAATGAGTCTTGAATTCTCCTTCCGAAGCACTTTTATAAATTAACACATCAGAGGCCGTTATCACCTCGGTTTTATAACATACGGGTGGGCATGGTCGATCACTTTCCACTTCAAAATTGATGTTGTGTTCTTGTTTTGTAAATTCCAAACATATTTCGAAAGTTCTGTTGAATTAGCTATAAAATATGCCTGGTATTTACAAAACAATGTCCAACCTCTGTCTGACAGAGAAATTCCACATAATTACGTCCAAATTGAAACTTTAAAACAAAAGATCCGAACTAATCTTTACATGTCGACACGTCAATAAACACCTTTTAAAGAATTACAAGTCCGTCCCACCAGACCATTGAGAATTTTATGACTTTGTAATCACTTTATCAACTTTATGCAAGTGCACAGATTTTTAGCAGTTTTTCATGTGTACATCTGATGAATGCGTGAGCAAGAAACTCAAGAGTCATGTACTTTTATCAGAAATATTGAAGTACAATTTTAACTTAGCATGCTAGTATATCGCTTCTCGGCCTTTTGGCTAAGATCAATTGTAGAGCTCTGGTCTCTTCTTGGTCGGGTCTTCAGCTATAGGGCCCAACCATCCAGGACAGGTCGTCTTGAGATGCTTGAGCTTTGGCTGATGACCAACCCAAAAGGAAGGACATTCCCACGGAGATTCCTGGATCCGTATGTCTTGCATTTTATGGTATCGTGCGTGCTTTCTGTCCCACTTTTTCTCGATCTATTCCTTCCTTTCGCGTCTTTCATAAGTGGAAATCTGTAAAAGACAAAAATGGGCCCACTGTTTACTAAGGGCTTCATCAATGAAAGACCCAGTATGCTAGTATGTAAAAGGAATATCCAATTTTTGTTAATAGCCAGGATGGAATAAAAATGAGAAACTCATGATTTTTAAACCACTTTTTAATCTTAGATATTTTTAGAAAATAATAAAATATATCGACAAGGATTAGACCTCTTAGAAATGTCGTATAGTTGGTATAACCAAAGTGGTTTAACAGTAACAATTTTTTGAAATATTAATATGATTATAACACTATTTGAATAACCATATCATTTTAAATGGAAATTATAGTTATAAAGACATTAATGAATATTTTCAACAGACATTAGCAATTAATAATCATTCTTGAACTGAAATTATTCTTAGTTTCATTCCAAGTATATTAAAAAGATATATTCAATTTGTAACTGGTTATTGATTATATCTTTCTGCTGGAGATTTTGCTGATCTTAATGGGTTTGCTAAAAAGATTAAAACAACTTCTAGTTTCTGTGAAAAGCTGCCTCATAAAACAAGGAGCATCGATAGTATTTTTATACATTGTATTCTATTAAGCCAAACTATTGAATCAACAATACAAAGTGATGTTTTATATCGGTTTAGTGTTGATAATAAACAAATACCTTATCCATTTTCAGTTATACATCAAAGAGTACTATTTAATAAAAGTAATAATATTGTTATTAAAAAAATGAGAATTACAATAAACTTACTAACTCTTGTGTTAATAGAAGTCCTATTACTTCAAGACTAATAAATAATAAATTAAATGGACCAGATGAATTAATATTTACTAAAACAAAATAAACAAAATTCAAAAACCTAAATCACTAAATAAAGATGTTGACCTTAAGATTTGAAAAACACAATTGAGTTATGTTGTTAAAAAAGGTGGATCATTGTTTCTTAGTTTGATGTCACTTCTACCAACAATACCAAAACCTGCATCAAAAATAATACCAATGTTAACAACTGACACAAGCTAAAGCTTTTCTAATTTCACAATGGATAAAATATTTGGAAAAGGACAAATTGGTGATTACTTAATTTCCAAAAGTAAGGTCAATCAATTGGTTCCATATGCATCTCATTTAACAGAAACACAAAAGGAACAGCAATTTAATGCAATTAAAAATGATACTGATTTCATGATTAAACCAATACAAAAGCAAAGAGGTGTTTTTTAGGAACATTATTAGCATGAGTTGTACATGTACCAAGTTTGTTGAATGCTTTAAGCGGTAAAGGCCTCCAAAATAGACCAAAGGAAGAATATTGGATTCTGGATACCATTGGGTCTCCAGAATAGATCTGAAAGACAATCAGCTAGAGGAGTACAAAATAGACCTTTTTCTGATATGTTAGTACCTTATCAACCTCCATTTTTAGGTACTAGCATGAAAAGTAAAAAAAAGAACTAAAAAAAAAGTTGGAAAAGAATTGGTTCTAGGCAAAAGCAGCCCCTTCAACAAAATCCCTCTACTGGGAACAATATTTTAAACTAAAATTTGTTAATAAACCATTAAGTAAAATTGATTTAAATCAATGGATTAAATACCTGTCCAATTAAAAATTTTCAAGTTTTTTCAAGAGAATAATACAGAATCAAACTAAATAGGGTTACTACATTATCAACCTTGACAACAAACGAGGTCAAGGGACTCACTAGATTTCAATACATATTAAACCACATCTCATTGAATTTTTGGATAATTTTGGCATGACAGCAGCAAAAGCAGCAAAAGAAATTGTTTTATTCTCTGATAAGTTGGATGTTAAGTATATTTACAATTCTAGTCAACAACAAGTGTGGGTATTATGTAATTTATTGGATCCATCAAATGAGCATAGGTAATAGCTATTGTGGGGTGTATGGGGTGTCCGGAGGGAGTACCATCCAGTAGCAACTATCAGCTGGCCTCCGGGCGATGGACCTACTGGTCTCCTGAAGGTACCCAACTCTCATGTCTGGCTCCAAGTAGCTGCTTGTGTGCGGCAGCGGCCGCACCCTGGTAAACCGCTTCAGCTGGTGGGCTAAACGACACGAGGGTAGCCAGCAACTTGTTTCTGGTGAGAAGTGCATGTCTCGCACTGAAGCACATGAAGTCAGGAAACGGCGGAGTTGGCGGAAGAGTCGCCACTTAGACCAATGGCAACGAAGGCGTAACCTGCACGCGCATCACGGTATGCTGAGAGCACGAATGAGACATTAGTGTGAGTGGCCATCCGCCGGTGAAAGGCAATGGAAAACCACCACTGTATCCTGCCTAGAACAATCATGACAATGCACAGATTAATGTCTAACGCTAACAGCGTGAATGATCAAACCGTCAGCCTGCTACTGTCAGAAACAAAACCACTCTACGAATTGGTACATGGAACGTACGCACTTTGTATCAAGCAGGGAAATTGGCAAATGTGAAGATGGAAATGGAAAGACTGAATATCAATATGGTGGGTTTATGTGAAACAAGATGGACTGATACAGGATGTTTCGACATGGAAGGATATAAGGTCATTTACTCTGGGGGAGATAAGCATGAATGGGGAGTTCCTATGATTCTGGACAAAGAACTGAGTAAATGGGTTTCTGTATATTGGGCCCTTTCAGAAAGAGTTCTGCTTGTCAAGCTGAAAGGGCAGCCTTTTGATTTAACTGTCATTCAAGTGTATGCACCAACAGCCGACAGCAACAATGAGGAGATAGATACGTTCTATGAACAGCTTGAGGAAGCTATGAGGCACCATAAATCTCAAGATATTGTCATGGTGATGGGAGACCTAAATGTAAAGGTTGGAAGCCAAATAATAGGAAATGTAGTGGGAGAGCATGGCCTAGGAACACAAAATGAAAGCGGAGAAAGATGGGTAGACTGGTGCACAGCACATGATCAGGTGATTATGAACACATGGTTCAGAAATCATAACAGACGCCTGTGGACTTGGATAGACCCTGGAGAGAGGTACAAAAATCAAATCGACTATATGACCATCAACAGTCGTTTTAGAAATGCTCTTCAGCAAACGAAATCCTACCCTGGAGCAGACTGTGGGAGCGACCACAATCCAGTTGTATGTACATTCAGACTGAAACTTCGTCGCTTAAAACGTACATCCCCAGAATCGAAGCTACAATGGAATCTTTTGCGTGAAAACCAGGAGCTTAGAGCCAGATATGCAGTTGCTGTGCAGAACCGGTTCGAAATACTCGAAACGGAAGAAGGCAGTAAGTGGGAAGTGTTTAAAGAAGCAATAGCAGAAACAGGGAAAGAAGTTATTCAACCCAAACAAAAAGAGCAAAAGCAAGCTTGGATGAAACCAGAAATTTTACTAAAGATGAGAGAGGGACCGAAAATTTTGGAAAGAGACTCGACTCAATACAAAGATCTGGACCTTGACATAAGAAACGACTGTAGAAAAGCGAAAGAGGCATGGATAAATTAACAATGTCGAGAAATTGAAAACTGCAAGACCGCAGATCCTAGCTTTATGCACAAAAAGATTAAGGCGTTGGTAGGGAAGAGACCCTGCTGCTCAAGCGGATGCATTAAGCAAAAGACGGATCTATGGTCATGGAGAAAGAAGAGTTGATGGAGCGTTGGGCAGAGTATGTTGACGAGTTATTCATGAATGAAAGGGGAGGAAAGCCAGCCACCAAGAAAGCCATCGAAGGACCCAGAGTTCTACCATGTGAAGTGAAAGAGAAGTAAGAAGATGAAAGCGAATAAAGCCACGGGTCCAGACGGAATCTGCCTCGAGATGATAAAGGCACTCGAGGCGTTTGGGATATGCAAAGTCACTGAACTACTCAAACGACATGTACGACAGCGAAGAAATCCCTTCAGACTTAACCAAATCTGTATTCATCACTCTGCCCAAGAAAGCAGGTGCTACCGAGTGTGAGCTCCACAGGACCATCAGTCTAATGAGTCATATAACTAAGGCCCTAATGCGAGTCATAATGGGAAGAGCACGGAGACCAGAGATAGGAAAGCAGCAATTCGGTTTTTTCCAAGATGCAGGAACAAGAAATGCTATATTTGTGGTAAGAATGCTGTCGGAATGAGCCATAGAAATGCAACGTGATCTATACATGTGTTTCATCGACTACTCAAAAGCATTTGACAAATTGAAACACGAGTGCCTGATAGAGATGATGCAAGATCTTGACATAGACGGAAAGGACATTAGACTCATAAGGAACTTATACTAGGAGCAGATTGCGGGTGTGAGAGTGCAGAACGAAGTTGGAAAATACGGCAATATTCGAAGAGGAGTCAGGCAAGGCTGTGTCTTTTCACCAGACCTATTTAATCTATATAGTGAGAACATCATGAGAAGTATCGAAGGAAAAGACGGTTTCGTGATCGGAGGGTACAACATGAATAATATATGTTACGCTGACGATACGACTTTCATAGCTGACAGTCCAGAGAAGCTACAACAACTGTTAGACACAGTCTTAGAAGAAAGTGGGGCAAAAGGTCTCAATAACAATCGCCGCAAGAGTTTTTGCATGGCGGTGAGCAAAAGACATGTGAACTTGAGCTGCAAGATAACCATAGATGGAGAAGACATACAGCAAGTAAATAAATTTAATTATCTTGGCAGCATGATTACATCAGACGGAAGATGTTTGGTGGAAATTCGGAAACGAATTGCCACAGCAAAAGAGATATTCCAGCGGATTTCCAAGATACTGAGAAACCGAACTATTTCCTTGGACACCAAGCTCAGAGTGTTCAATTGTTACGTAATTCCAGTGCTTACCTATGGTAGTGAAAGCTGGACCATCACACCAACCCTAGAGAAGAAGCTGAAAGCAGCAGAGAAGTGGTTTCTACGCCGAATACTAAGGATTTCATGGACAGAGCATGTTACCAATGAAGAGGTACTGAGACGAGCAGGATGCAAAAAAAAAGCTACTGTCCACCATTCGAAAAAGACAGCTCTCATTCCTAGGACATGTAATGAGGAAAGGGGAACTAGAAGAGTTGTCAGTGACAGGAAAGATTGATCGGAAACGAGGCAGGGGAAGACCAAGATCAACATTCATAGGAAGCATAGCAGCATGGTCTACAAAGAGCAAGCTTTACCTCCTGAGGGCAGCGAAGGACAGGAATCTGTGGAGAGACATGATCGCCAACGTTCGACTGGAACACGGCACCTGAGGAGGAGGAATAGCTATTATGTTATTAAAGAATTTTCACAGGTATATTGAAACTATCATGGAAACTATCTAACCTAGTAATATAGAAATATCTAACCTAGTAATATAGAAATATCTAACCTAGTAATATAGAAATATCTAACCTAGTAATATAGAAATATCTAACCTAGTAATATAGAAATATCTAACCTAGTAATGTAGAATGGGTATATTTGATGGACTACCAACAACAAGAAATGTCACAACAAATGATGTTATTTCATTAAAATCAGATAATTGGAATGTTGATGATAAAAAAATTTCGAGTGTAAAATATTATATTCTTTGTAGTGATGTTTTAATTTTGGGATATGCGAATAGTAAATACTTAGAAAAGGAGACTGGTGGTAAAATGAATAATGGTATAGATGTGAACAATAATTGCCTTTTTGCTTTGCAAGCTATACCAAAATTTGATAGTAGAGCTGTTAGTAAATCATATTTAAACATATGCGTATATTAAAACTTGGCAAAAACACAGTTTTGGGAGACTTATACAAATCATGCTAATAGTATTTACAAAACAGATAGAAGTTATTTGTAGTCTTTTAACATTGAGAGTATCAAAAATACACGACCAAGCATTAGCACAAAATAATGCTGAGCAAACATCGGAAATAAACTAACCAACAATTTGTGATAAACCAGATAGAGGTNAACTATCTAACCTAGTAATATAGAAATATCTAACCTAGTAATATAGAAATATCTAACCTAGTAATATAGAAATATCTAACCTAGTAATATAGAAATATCTAACCTAGTAATATAGAAATATCTAACCTAGTAATGTAGAATGGGTATATTTGATGGACTACCAACAACAAGAAATGTCACAACAAATGATGTTATTTCATTAAAATCAGATAATTGGAATGTTGATGATAAAAAAATTTCGAGTGTAAAATATTATATTCTTTGTAGTGATGTTTTAATTTTGGGATATGCGAATAGTAAATACTTAGAAAAGGAGACTGGTGGTAAAATGAATAATGGTATAGATGTGAACAATAATTGCCTTTTTGCTTTGCAAGCTATACCAAAATTTGATAGTAGAGCTGTTAGTAAATCATATTTAAACATATGCGTATATTAAAACTTGGCAAAAACACAGTTTTGGGAGACTTATACAAATCATGCTAATAGTATTTACAAAACAGATAGAAGTTATTTGTAGTCTTTTAACATTGAGAGTATCAAAAATACACGACCAAGCATTAGCACAAAATAATGCTGAGCAAACATCGGAAATAAACTAACCAACAATTTGTGATAAACCAGATAGAGGTAATAATAGGTATTACCTTGAGTTTAATGTTAACCAACGAATGATATCTAAGATTGATCTTAATGTTGGTTCCAATGGGTAAGACTTACAAAAACAAGATATTATTATTATTATTATTATTATTATTATTATTATTATTGTTTTTATTGTGTATAAATTGAATTCAAATGAAGGTTCATATATAACAAAAAATGTAGTTTTTATACCATCAGGAGATTTATTAATTGGTGATACAACAAATGATCATATAGTGATTGGATCGAATAGTTTTAACAATAGAACACTTAATGCTAATTACCAAACCAAAGCAAATGCTGGTAATTAAATAAGTGATGTTGTTTATCTATCCATTGGTATGTTCCAGCAGGAACAAACAAATCAAGTTGGAAAAAAACTATGTGATTTTACTGCAAGAACATCACCAGGAGGTAGTCAAATCTTAGATATGAAAATCCAAATGGAGCAGCTGGATTAAAAGGATCAATTGCTTCTTTTGCTCTTTATATAAAAAAGGTTCTTTTGGATCAAGATATTTTATTACATCATCATGTGCTTTGTAATAATTGGTATAAAATTGACCATGTTCAAATAGTTTTACTTAAATTTATAACTGTATAATATTAATTTTAAAAAATGTTTAAAATATTTGAAAGATACTATTATAAAAATGAAAAGTTTTCATCCAGATATTGATGATCAAATATTAAAATCAGCTATGATATAGCAATATTTAATATATCATTTGTTAGATAAATTGATAACAGTTGAAACAGTATTCGACGAATATGATGAAGAAATTGGTTTGGTTGGCCCTGGTCAAGGTCTTTGTACTAATATATTAGAAAGGCTATTTGGAGGCAGAAATTTCTCTCATGTCCACGCAGCATTTTATGATGCATATGGTAGATTTTACAATAAGTATAAAAAAGGGAGAGGATACTGGTATACAATACCTGAACAATATACATCAACTTGTTTTTAAAAATCTCTTTTTTTAGGGCATATTACTAGTTTTATTTGGAGTATGGTTAATAGTAACCAGTATTAAGATATTAACTGATACTTGTATATTCGTATGTTAAATTAAAGAGTATTACTGTAATAATGATATACACAAGTAAGATATGGGTGAAGTCATTTGTAATTTTTGTAATGAAAGAATAAAATAAATGATATTATTGCTGTAATAACCAGGAAAATATTAACAATAACGGTAAGATTCTATGCATCAGATGTGGTTCTACACAAAGTTCTAAACATGCTGCTGAAAATATCGATTACTATGAAAATAGATGTAGGATTGTTAAAAAATCAGTTTACCAACGTAGGTATCACATAATGAAATTAACATTTAACATTAATTTTAATTATAATATTGATATTAACTTTAATCAGAGAGGCAAAATCCTCAGGATATTTAATAAAATAGATAAAATAATTTTGGAAGTTTCTAGTAATAGAAAAAAAATGATTACAATACATTTTAAGGCATCTGTACATGTTGCTTCATTTATTTTATAAAAATATACCTGTACATAAATGTAAAACAACTATTATTAAAACTGAAGTATATTGGAATAAAACATATTAAATTTGATTGAAGAAAAAATGAAAAGATTATTTAAAAATAAATAACAAACTTTTACTCATGTTTTGATTAACATAAGATGATTAATAATAAATAAGCATCTTATGATCAAATATCATAAATATGCTTCTGTTCTATGGTTAAATGATATGATTATTATCATAAAAGAGTTTAATATTTTTTCAGCTTGCATAGTACATAGGAAACATAAATAATAATAATAATAATAATAATAATAATAATAATAATAATAATAATAAGCAGTTATCATAAAAGTCTATTACAAACTTTAGTACAAATTTTACTATAAAAGTTGACTATCGTTTAATACGAAAGCATGGTGGGCGTCCATGAAGGCAACCTCCACGTGGTGATGCCTGGATGCTGGAGCCAGGTTTTTCTGACTAGTTAGTAACGAATAGCCTTCGATTGAAGCTGTTCTTCCGTACCATTGAAGAAGTCGATCTCGTCGTTCATGTGATTTTGAATCTGGTTCGTCGTCGATTTGGAGAAATTTTTTTAAAAATCCAACCAGGAAACGTGCGTCTTCGACGCCCCTGTAGTTGGGAGAGATATTCCAGGTGCAGCCTA
>RDPX01000233.1:1168601-1222554 GCA_003991215.1 Morbakka virulenta | reverse complement strand
TCGTCATTGGTGGCATGTGTTTCTTGCAGTAGAATAACGGAAATTGAATTGTCCATGGCGATTTTTTGAATGACTTCACATTTTGGTCGTGTAAGGCCTTCTACATTTAATTGAAGGATAGCTGGACCAGATGGTTCATGTATCTTTGACATGTCGTTAGATTAGCTAGTTTGTCTCTGTTGTTCAGTTATTGGCATTAGTTTCCCAAAGTTAGATTGGTACTTGCAGGCTGGACCACGAGGAGGTTGCCAATATCAAGCCCGGGACTGTTAAAACCTTGTTGGGATAAAAAATGTGGTACAGCTCTTTTCAATGCAGCAATGCATGAATCACCAAAAAATTAGAAAAAAGCTCTCATTTGTTTGATATTCTTGGCAATAAAAGACATCAAGGCTGGAAAGGAACAATTCTGACAACAGACTTAACTTAACCCCATTGAAAACCATGCAGGACAGTAAAAAACTTGCTGGTAGAAGTAACTTGGCCAATGGCCAGCCTCTGTATATTCAGTGTTATTTAACAAAGGAAATTGAAAAGAACTTTTCCTTACAAAAATAAGGGTTTTGAACTCACAATCCTTGCTAAGAGCTCACTACCTGATAAAATGCAGCTTGGAAAATCCCCCAGAATTGACCCAATACACACCGGATTTCTTAAAACCAGAATTGGTTGCCATAAATTGGCTACAGGTGTTATTTTCCAAATGTCTTGTTACAGCTGAAATACCATTAACTTGAAAGAATGCTGATGTATCAGCAGTTTTAAAACCTGTAAGGTTGTTAAACTCACAAGCAATTATCAACCAGTTTCACCATTTTCAGTGACACACAAAATGTTGAAAAGGGTAATTCTAACTAGGATAAATGACATCATCAAATTAAAGCTTCTGCATGACCAGGCTGGGCTTTACACTGGTCAGTCTACTGCAGACCAAATTACTTGCCTTACCCATAAAACAGACCAGTCTTTTCAATAAAAGGAGAAATATGGATTAGTGCTGATTGATAAAACAGCAGTCCATTACCCTGTTTGGCGCAAAGGTCTATTTGAATCTTCTCAAGTTTATCCTAGATCTGAAACTGATCAAATTTATCTTCATGTTGATCCAAGATCACTATTTCTGTGTTGTCACATCTGATAGGGTAAAGTGGGCTGGTTATCCAGCACCTTAGTAAAAAGATCAGTTCTTGCTCAACACTCTTTAACATATATATTGCTGATCCACCACCAACAGTTAGATAACAGTCTTATTTTTGGTAAACATAATAAGCCTGTTGAAGGTCAATACTTAGCAACATGTAAACCAGATTAAGAAACCTGTTGGTCATAACTGGAGTGCAAACTTTCCCATCATAAAAATCACTGCTACATCTCATGTTATTCCTACAACAGAATATATTTGCTCTGCTTGGGTCCACAGAACTCACACACTTGTCCAATAAATCCATCACCAATGAATTTACTACCTGTCATCAGTAGGATTACTTGCCATCGCTTTATATTGGCTTGCAAACCCAAAAATGCTATCAAAAGTCATTCCAAGTATTACCATTTGTTTCACGGCTTGATTTAATCCTCCACATGTACATAGCCAATAATTCTTCACTACACAAACAAACCAGCTGTCACTGTTGCACCCTCATAGCAAAAACTAGCTAATGGGTAGTTGGTTGTATGAATGACAACAAGCAAATTTCTACTTCATCATTAATTCAGGTACCTAGTAACAAACCACATTGTCTTTAAACTTAAATGTATCTCCTTTGTCAGACTTAACAGTCTATGTACTATTGGGGCACTGACAGGATCCTTCCTAAACACAATTGGTGCCAGAAATTCAACAGAATGTATTTTTGATAATGAACAACAAACCATACACCATATTATTGTTGCATTGGATTGTGCCTCTTAGTTACTCTTGGGTGCCTGATAAAAGGAGGGGTGGGGTGGGAAATGACCAAAAATGTAATAGATGGGGGTCTGGACACAGATTGAAAAATGAAGTCAAGAATCAATGTTTAGAATCAACTGCAACTTCCTAAATGTAGGGTAATATAATACAAACAATAGTTATTTGAAGTCATGGCAGTCTTCTACATGCCTTACAAGATTTCAAAAATGTTCCCCATCATCCTCATACTCAATGACAATTNTTTTAATAGAGAATGACTGGCAGAGGAAGACCAAAGAAAACATGGGAGGAAGTGATAAGGATGGATCTGAAAGAAAAAGGTGTCAGCAGAGACCTGGTGAAGGATAGGATAACTTGGAAGTCAATTTCAAGAAATCGTCCAACACATGTAAAACGGACGTTAAACCGAATATGATGATGATGATGATGATGATGATGATGATATTTTCTACTTTCACACCAAAGTTCCTCTTCAAAAAATTTTCATGGGTGGGAGATTACTTAAAAATTTATAGGCAGGGGGTTGGAATATGAATGCCCTGTTTGGAAAATTTTTGAAAAATTAATTTGTGGGAAGAACATCTATTAGGCACCCAAGAATACACTGCATTTCCACCAAGCATTAAGTCACTGCCAAATTTTTGCATTGCAGCAATATAGAAATTCAATGGGATAAATGTATTTTCTTTTGGATATATATTCTCAAATTTATTTGGGTGGCAACATGTTGGCAGTCACCAATGGCTACATGACCACTAATCATCAACTTGTGAGTTTTAGCTCACAAGTTGATGATTAGTAGTTTACTTTTGGGGTGGAGAGGAAACTTTTACGAAGTTATTCATGATTTTTAGATGTACCTAGATGAATCCTGTAATGAACAACATTATCCACCACAAAGTTAAGACTGACCAGAATAACTTTCAGTATATAACTTTGGTAGAACTTGTGTGAATATGCCTGGTTTAGTGATTCACACATGTCAACATGTAAGTAACAAAATAACACCTGTAGAGTGGTCATTTTGTGGCTTTGTAATTTTTACAATAGAAAATATAGAGATTTTTCCTGGCAGAATGAACATATCTGTACTTTCAAGGTTGAATAGTAAAGAAGTAAGTGGGAAGTTGTCATTAATTTAGAGTTGCCACCCTTACCAAGCTTCAGTTGCATTTAACAAAATCTATTTAATATACTCTTCCCAACGGAGAACAGCTTTGCCATCAGCAAATTGGTATGAGTGATGTGACAAAATTATTTTCATTAAGAGTAACCCACACACTTACAAGTTCACAATTTTTCCAAGAAATATCCCAGGTTATGCTGGTAGACTTTTATTTGTTTAAGAAAAGAGAAAAAGTAAAATGTACTACTAAAATATGAAAATGAAGATAACCTTCATTAAAAATGATGTGTAATTATTATATATTATATTTTATTTTATTTTATTGTATATTATTTTATTTTATTTTATTATATTACAATATATTGTTATTGTATAGTATAGTATAGTATAGTATAGTATAGTATATTAAATACAATATAATATAAGTAGTGGCTATGTGCATGTGAAATACAAGTATCATTTTTCATTTCATGGGGTGAAAATTTTCTACAGGAAGAACATTAGTTTATATTTCTTTTTTACATTATCTGTGATTTTCTTGGTAGATGTTATTAGATATCATGGATAAAAGACCATTAAAGCCACTGAGTCAAGGTGAGCTTTAGGGTAACCAACACATATTTTGATGATGAAGCAAACTGTTTCCACTATTTTTTTAATTTTATTTTCCAGCTATTCAATTGATTCCGGTGTTTGTTATTTGGTTCTTTGTGAGCGGGCATTTCCAAAGCGGTTAGCATTTGGCTATCTTGAAGATATTCAGGGTGAATTCACCAGAGAATATAGTGGGTATGTTGCAACAGCAACAAGACCGTATTGTTTTATTGAATTTGGTAGGTTTCTGTTTTGATTTTGATTTATACAATTTAAGTGAATTTTTGAAATATATATTCTATGAAGTAAATAGTTTTGCCGATACTTTAAGGCAATTCCACGGTGTCAGATGTAAGTTTCACACATTTTTTTGGCTGTGGCAAAATCTTCCTCCTTTTGATTCCATGCTTAAGAAGATGTTGCTCAAATTCCCTAAAAGTAGTATAAATGTGTTATTTGCTCACTGATCATTTTAATAATATAGAAAGCAATAGTGGTGTTAAAGGTACTTACACAAAGTTTTGCAGGATGTGAATCATAAATATATCAATAAACGTTATTATTTAAAAATATGGTACCTTTTTAGTGTATGATGTATAATATGTGAATTATCATACCTTCGAGCATTTTCATAGCTTTCCAAAGTATAACTCATGCTACCCTGCAGGAGAAAAATCTGAAATAACTATGTTAGCTGCTCAGATCATACACTACAAGGAGCCATTAATGGACCACATTGACTTAACTCTCTAATGTGCAAAAGAAATCTGTAATGGTAAAAATTTAAACTGCCCTCTTGCCTGCTACAACTGGTGGTACAATATATTTTACATCACCTTTGCAATAATACCAGCCCAACACACCACAGTGAAGTGAGGTTTGGAAGAACAGAAAATGTTATCTTTTAGAGAAGGCCATTTTTTCAAACTATTTTACCTTTCGATTCAATTGGTTAAATTTTCAATGCTACCAGGTTCATTTTTGTCACCAGGTTTATTTATGTCACCAGGAAACGTTTCTTTTTGATACTTCACAACAATCTGATACCATGCCCTAAGATCAAGACTTTTAATAACAATGAACTTGTGTTCACTGTCATCGTCTATAGTTTGGTCTTTCTCATTGCTACCTATGTCATCTTCAGCATTCTTACTTTTAAATTCTTACTTCTTGCAATTAGACACACCTGCCAATTATACGCGAGATGAGGCCTTGGGGTTCATCAAGGTGAATCTTTTATGTGTTTGCACTTGGGGCTATGTGTTCCAGTAAAGACTAAGTTGTGGTTCAATTGTAGCAATGTCTTGTTTTGCAATGAAGTTATTTATTAATTTCAGTGTTTCCTTGTGGCCAGGTACAAATGTTGGGGTATGGNTCACTGTCATCGTCTATAGTTTGGTCTTTCTCATTGCTACCTATGTCATCTTCAGCATTCTTACTTTTAAATTCTTACTTCTTGCAATTAGACACACCTGCCAATTATACGCGAGATGAGGCCTTGGGGTTCATCAAGGTGAATCTTTTATGTGTTTGCACTTGGGGCTATGTGTTCCAGTAAAGACTAAGTTGTGGTTCAATTGTAGCAATGTCTTGTTTTGCAATGAAGTTATTTATTAATTTCAGTGTTTCCTTGTGTGGCCAGGTACAAATGTTGGGGTATGGTAGTAAAACTCCAGCTAGTTGGAACATATCCCCTTACAGATTGTTTCACTGTCCTCTCCAAGCCTCCAATAACACTTTTGCTTTGTGATGTACCAAAAGAGTGCCAACACATCTTACTATTATATTTTTGTTCACAAACACCCATAGCAAGGCATGAATTTTATTGTGCAAAGAGCATACATATTATTTTTGTGAAAGACTTACACTATATAAATCATCGGTAATAAATAAGATGAATTTGAGAAAAAAACTTTTTGCATGAAATGATTTCAAGGCCCATCAGAAGAAACATCGTTTTTCGAAATTGCCATCTTTAAATAATAAAAGGCAACTTGTCAGGCAGCTATTTCCAACTACGTTTTTTCTAATATCATCCGTGAATGCAGCTTTATTTTTTTGGCATAGACATGAATAAGAGATGGCATTAGTTGATTGTTCAATAAATAGAATGCGCTTGCCGTCATTTTATTACCTTAACTTTCCCTATATCTTTTTCATTCCCTTGGCACAAATATGTAATTTGCTTACTAGCATCAGCGTCTACGGGCTCATAAGAAGCAATCATGTTGTTGAAGATATTACATTCTAGGGTTATGCACTCTTGATAGGTTAGTGGCACACCATCCAAGTTGTAAACACAGAAGAGTTTCTTAACTCTGTGGGTTCCTCAAAGGCATTTGAAAGCAATGTAATATTTTCATGGTACATAAAAATACATAAACTTTGTGGTATTTTTCAAAGTAAATCTATGATATATTCAAAATAAATTCAAATTTCGATTAATATTATATCACGTAACAAGCTAGGGTTGTATGACATGTTGTTATGATATATTCAAAATAAATTCATATCTCGATTAATATTATATCACGTAACAAGATAAGGTTGTATAATAAGGATAAATTCTATCTGCACTGTATAAAAGAAGTAAAAAAGATACCCCAAAATGGAATATGACAGTCCACCTGGTCTTTTTGTCCATTGATAGTTGATGAGAACACTTTCAATGGAGAAACTTCTCAGACTTTAAATAATTAATACCACCGTGCTTCACACCTTAACCGTAAAAAACAAAGTACACCTTTCCTCTTTAACCAATACTAGTTTTACCTTTCAAAGATCTTATTTGTGTGTGTAGTCTATTTTTGTATGTTTTACATTTGAAAGTGCAGTTCAAGATGTGTTGTCATGGTTATATGTTAATTTATTGCGCCTATCTGAACGTACTGCTCCAATTTAACCCCCTGTCGTTTATCTTTGTACTTGTAATGCCAATAGGTCTTTTCCTCAGCATAGTTTAATTTTTTCTAAAATTTGAAATTTGATTAAATTAAAAGATGTAGGAAATTTGGTTGTGGTGCTTTTTTTCCTTTTATGGTTAAGAGTCATACAATGCACAAAGTCACTAAGTGTATGGAAGTGTGAAAAAATGATAAAAATTAAAGTAAATGTTGTCAATATTAAGTAGAGGGTTAAATTTAAGAGTTATACAAGGCCGCTGGGTTGAAAAAATGGTAGACGATAAAAAGATTGTATTGTATTTTGAATGTTGTGCGATAGTTTTAGTAATGGTTGTAAGTTTAGTTAGTCTTAAAATATAGGTATACCATCGAATTGGATTATTATTTTGATGTTATTGTAACCTTCATAAGGTTAATACCCAAAGGTTCGTCTACATTTAATCTTATTATTCTTTTTTCTATTAAGAATTAAACAATATATGTGCGCCGAACTGGGTTCGAAGTATCGCCTATGACAGTCACGGTTACATGGTTACCCTCTGAGCTATCAGGGCCACGTTTTTAATCAGTTCTTTTGTAATCATGTCTTTCACATAAGTTCGCCATTTTTTTATCCAGGTTCCTATTTTTGGACATCTCACTGCAATCAGAACTTTTTTCACAATATTCATTACCCTCTACGTTTGTTAGTATCAGTTTCTACTGTCCCAGGGACGTCGTCATTCTGTGAGAGGACCAGACCTATATTCTTTGCTGTAGTTTAAACCCTAGTCATTATTAATTGTTTTCAATTTTTTAAAATTTGATGAATGAAAAATTAAGTTTCTTCGCCATGTAATTTTCCCCCTTGTTTTCAGATACATATATTCAAAAGATCAAAAAGAATTATATGGACTCGAGAAATCGAAGAAACCTTTCACGCCTCAATGATGAGTTGCAAGATGTGCAGAGAATCATGATACAAAATATTGATGAAGTACTCCAGCGTGGAGAACAGCTATCTGGTAATTTGAACATTTTACTTCTTGATACTGTGGTGTTACCAGTAACCACTGATAGACAGAACATGCATGCTTTTTTTAGCTACAGTGATTAATTTGTATTCTAGACTGTTATCCTTTCCTTGAGCTTCCATGTATGGATATGTTTTAGATATTCATACACAAAATGTGGCACTCAAAATGAAAATAAAGGCGGGAAGATACTAGAAAATGCAAGATTTTGGAGTACAGTAGAATTCCCATCTAACAAGCTTTCAAGGAAGACGACAGGTTTTTCTTCAAATTGGGAATTAAAGAAAAACTGCAGTATTTGTGTTGACTTAAAATAGTCTTGAATAACTGATATTTTCATTTTGGATATAAGAGAATGCCTTTCATACAATTTTGAAAAGCTAAGAATTTTGAAAAGCTAAGTAAATTTGTACTCATATCTCCCACAGATGCGTGCGGAGACAACGCCACTTTTATTTTAATAACATATCCATGGCACCTCTGGCCTACTTTGATTTAGGCAAGACTGGGAACTTGTCGCCTTCTTTCACGTAACCGCCTTAATCTTCTTATTCACAAACACTTCCTTATAACCAAACTGCTTACATAATCGCTTAGTCTGTAGAGGATGCCAGCTGGGTCTCTCAAACGTCATTTCGAAACTAATCTGCACACTGGACATCTATATCTGGCCGGTGATGTTAAATGGACCTGGGTGCTAAACGATGTTATGGCACCTGGTTCAATGATTGTGTTTTTGGTGTAGTGTTAGAAGCTAAGAGTATCAAGTAGATCACTTGTAGGCTAGTACCTTTGGGGCGAGCTGGGCAGTCATCGATAATAAAAAGAATATTTGTACCCCTGATAATAAATTTACGGTCAAACTCTATTCCGTAGTTGGTACATATCACCCTTTTCATTCAACTGTTTTGTATTTCCCAAGAAAATTTTTAACATCTTGAAAACAACGTGATTTGGCTGACTTTATAACCAGATCCATTGGTAGCTTATCTCCGACTGCATTTGAAGCAGCAAGAAATGCATCAACTTCGGTGGGGAGCGTGATAAAATAGCTCAAATTTATCGGAATGGTAAATATTCACCAACTAATAGGATGATAACATTTTAGATGAATGGAGCTCGTTCCAAAGAGCTCTCATTTCATAGGTGCAAGATCTTTCCTTCCCTGCCACAGTTTTGAAACAAATTGTTTCTAGCTTGTTATTGGCTACGCCATTCATAAGATGCAGCAAAATTAATAATCTTTGGGAATTCTGCAAAGTTGATACCTTACACTTACAAAAACAATTATATTTATGGCAATGTCGTCACTTCTGGCTGGATTAAACAAGGTAAACAAAGCTTCATCAAGGTCACTGCTAGATGACTTCGTATTCTTTTGGTTTTGATTTGGCCTACCAGATTCAGAGGGTGTTATGATCGTTGCCTTTGAACATAACCACGTCGAAAGTGTATTTTCCGGAGACTGTATTTTTTTAGCGAAAGCTGTTTTTATAGTGTCAGGCTCAACATTCTTTATAGCATTGTACTTTGAAGTTTTTACGCTTTTTAGCTACCAGCAGTAAGCATCCAACGCCATCGTTAACGCAATTTACTGAAAGAGTTAAACAAAAGAAGAAACTCTGTTGTCGAACATAGCATCCAAAGTCGTCTTTTGCAACAGCTACACGTTCAGTTCCCCGATACTTTAAACAGTTCGAACTAAACGCAAAAAGAATCTTACATTGGGGGTTAAGTACGACAAGATTGTGACAGAAATGACGTCGTTGACAACAGTGACTCCGTTGAGCTCCATTCAAATTGCTGACGGTAGTGCAAAGTTTTTTTTGTGTTGTAATTATTAGCTTATAATAGGCTGTTTTGTACTTGAAAAGGGTGTAATTTTGCTTTTCTGGTGCCGCCGGTGTCTCTGTTGCCTGAGTATAGTAATTTTTGCGAAGGCTTTTCTTCAACATTGCACTGGTGGCAGTAACGCATTAGGCCCTCAGCTGCATTTAACGCTTACTGCATTTGCAGTGTTTAGCGGCTGCTGTAACTAATAACACGCAAATTATTGTTCTAATGTCATACATCTATCACCCATTGCATCCCTTGTTTTTTAAATATATTTTCATGACAAACACTCGAAAATGAATATTTTTCGGTGTTTGACTGGCTTTTTTAGAAACCTTGGTAAAAACGTATATGCTTCTCTGTTAGTTGTATAGCTTCATAATTAATATTGAAAGTACTTTTTCCTTCATTATTTCTGTTTCACTGGAACCAGTATATCTGTGGAATGAAATGTGTTTTGCAATTCTGTTAGGTTTTTGCGATACTCAGGCGTAGGACTGTTTGCTGTGGACTGTTGGTTGAAGAACCCCAGGAAACTTGACCAAGTTCAAAACCTAGTAATGGAGAGTGTTTGCGAGCGCAAATATGTTTTTTCCTCAGTGTTATCAATTCCAGCTAAGCACTTTATCCCCATCGATGCTACACTCGCATTGTTTCACAGCGCTGCCTTGTTGGAATTTTTCTTTTGTTACTTAAATTAGTGCTTATAAAATACTACAATAATACGTTGTGATGTTAGAGTTACTAATTTTTGGTAACACGTTCTTTATTTTCTATCTTTTCAGTGTTAGATGATAAAGCTGGTCAGCTTCGATTTCAGTCGGAAAAGTATAAAAAGGAAGCAAAATATTTGAACTTGCGATCAGCATATGCGAAATATGCAGTTATAGCAATTATTTTATTCATTTTTATAATTTATATAAGATACTGGTGGTTCTAGACTTGCAGGAAGATAAGATGTAATGTTATCAAGGAAAAGGCTGCACAGAAGGTATTTTGTTTTAACAAATTGACTGATCCTTTGATTGAAAAAGGGAAAGGCTGATGTTGATCAGCATTTTACCGAATGTAGCTGACAAGTGAAGTACATATTATAATTCAACAGAATTTATGTTTTGTCTAGCCAAACTTGTTGTTTGGCAAAGTACCACCATTAAATTTAGGATAGGAAAAAATATTATGAAATATGTGCATGAAGTTTACTCCTGGTGGATACCAATGGCTGCCAGGCTCACAGAATCTTGGCGCTTTTATCCCGATAAAGCTTCCCTAAAAACTCTATATAAAACCTGTTTTTAACGTCTGTATCGAGCTGGGTCACGCAACATATTGAAATGATATTGAACAGGCAAATTTTGTCTCTTTTTATTTTCACTCATCTCTTGGATATTTAAGAAGACTTTATCACCTGCAGACAATGTCATTTGGAGAAGCCCTAACAATTCTGCAGATAGACGTTTGGTGCTTACCACTAAGAAGACGCTCCGATTGCGGCTGCGCGTTTGAGGAAATTTCGCAGATTGCAAATTGCCAATGAACACTTAGCATAGTAAATATTACATTTTTTCCTCTGATACTCGAGTTCCGGGCGGTTCTTTAAGTACCACTGTGGTGGAAGCACCTTCAAAAGAGTTTAGTGGCCGACATTATACTGAATTGCTTGTTTTTTACTATTTGGTGATTGTTGTGAAGGATACTGGTTGCTTGAATTCGTTTGAAAAGAGTGAACAACTTAGGTGGTAGAACCAATGAAGGAGATCACAGGACGTTAGAATTCGATTGCATTGCATTTTCCTCCTCTTTATTTGCGAAGGGTTTTTATTGTCACCATATGCTGGTATTTACCCCAGGTCTAATTAAAATGTTCAACTTATAGTTTGGATAGTTCTATTCAATAATTGATTAAGTCTCATGTTTTAACAGCAAAATTGAATTGACTCAGAAGTAATATCAGGATTTGGCATGTCGGGGCTCAACCAATGCGATAATTTTATGATTTAAATCGATGGTCCTTTAAATTATGAGTTTTTGATTATTTGCTTGTATTGACGAATGCATATGTGGATGGAAAGGCAACCTGGGCAGACTGAGAATGAAAGTGGATACACAAGACAGGTAATGATAAGTAGTAGTATAGGATAAGAAAAAATTAACGTGACATCTGAGGATGGTAAAAGGCCAAACTAACGACATAGTTCAAATACCTGAGATCACTAATTGCAAAGAGAGCAACAAAAAAGCGGTTAGAGTGAAAGATGTGGCAGAAATAAAGAGGTGAGTGGGGTTTTCTTGAGGAAGAAAATACCACTGTACTTAAAGAATGAAAATATATAAGCCTGTTAAGAAAATACTTTTGTATAGTGGGAAAAAATCTGGGTGTTAAAGATAAAACGTTTTCTGGAGAGAACAAAGATGAGGTTGGTGACAGGAGTAACTGATTAATCAGTCTTGGAAACGAGAAATAAGAACAATGTTAATTTTGTAATATAAAAGAAAGGAAGACAAGCATGACTGGGATATTTTGGACGTGTGCAGGGAAGGAATGACAGCAAGCAAATGGAGGTGGTAACAATGAGCAGGCGATAGGAATAAGAAGCTTAGAAGACGGAGAACAAGATGAAGTAACACGAAAGGAACAAACTAGAAATCGAGTGAGCAGACGTAATGCATAGAAGCAGATAGGAAATGATGACTCGAGCAGCTGACCCTACTTTTCAGCTGGACAGAGGTCGTAGGAAAAAGTGGTGCAGACAGTTCTTTTTTCAACACAAATACGCAGTGAGTGATTATGGGATTGACGTTAATGACCCCTTTTTTAACGCTGCATGTTATTTTCGTGTGTTGATTATACACACGTTTGTCGTTGTATTTTGATTGTTGAGACTGGTTCAAAAACAATTCGACTGTATTCCAGAGAGCTTTATCGTTTTGGAATAAGTCAAGACACTATTGAACATATTTTGAATTCTGTTAACCATCGTAGCTGCCAAGAAGGCTCTTGCACAGTTGGTTGACTTGCCCTGATATTTAAACTGATTAACAATGATCAGAATGGTAATGCAAAGACTCGGGGCTAATACTTCAAACACAGGTGGTAACAAGGATAAAAGATTTGAAACTGTGAAAGACCTTGATATTGCAACTGATGTAGGCAAGAAAGCAACTCACAAATGGAACTGTTTTTAATGTTCATGAAAGGCCTGTCAGAGAACTATTTTTTCAACTGAACTGATCCTTTGGGTATTACAAAAAAGAAACGTGTGAAACATACACTTTGTATCCCTATGTACCAGACAATAGTTTACATAATACACTTGAAAATATATGTGCATTTGCCTATTACATAAATATTTCCAATAACAGAAAATAGAATCCAAACTTCTTTCTATCAGCCACTCTAGAAATCCAGTATTCCACTAGTCGGCACGAATACCACTCGGCTTACTGAGAACTTTTACTTTAGGGCTATTGGGCTTCCATTCACTCGAGGTCTTTGTTGAAAATTGTTTGACAAAGCTATTACCCCTACTTAAGGGAACTAATGTACCATTAGCACGCATATATCAAGAGGATAGAAGTTGTTTTATTCTCTTACCAGAAATCTATTTCGGAGGTACAACCACCAAATTTCGATACGGGGAGGTGACTGGTATATTGATATTGAGCTTCATGTACCATTTGTAACTTCTTGATTGCCACGAGATGGATTTCTACAAATTCTGATAAATTTCCAAGTTAATGACAATCCTGGAAAACTGTACGGAAGACCATTTGAAGCTGCACACACTGACTACTTAAAGTTATGACATTAAAAAATTATCTAAGGGACTAAGCATTAATAGTAAAAGATTTCGTTCAGAGTGACCATCAAGCAATTGTGTGTAACAATGTTATATCAAGCTTTAAAGGCTGAAGTATGCCTTTCACAGAAAAATATTGTGAAATAAAAAGAAAAGTCGTGCTCTGGAACAACAAACGGTTACTAAAATATAGGTGGAGCTCACAAGGCGTATATTTCTTCGCTCAGGTTACGAAGTAAGGAGAAAGGAATAGGAACATTTCTGGATTAGTGAAAAGGGCTTTGAGGAATTATTTTGTGGTGTTTTAGAATGCCAGTAATGACGCTATCGGATCCGAGGACTTAAGTCACCAATCTTGCAATCATTTATTACTTTAAGAAGGCCAAAATTGTAGCTAGGTTATTGTCAAATCCTACTAAACGCGACTTCCAAATGTAATAAAACCAATTGTTCTACATCATGTTATTTGTTTTAAACAGATCGTGCACTGTGTGAAATGTGCTGATTTTAGAGAATTCAATCAAGACCACACAGCAGGCATTCCACAAGGAAAATCAGATCACCTAACAAAAAGATTTGTTTCTTGTAGGTTAGGCAAGATAATCACATAATACCACATAATCAGAAGCAAAAGATCTTTATTTCCTCATGGGCGGCAGAAAAACCAGGAAGAAGACATTAGAATGAAAAATCTGTCAATAAACTCATTATTAGTAGAAGATATGATTTAAGATAAACCACTGTTTGGTGAAAATCTCTGTATTGGTAAAGAACTTGAATGGTAGTTTCATGGCAGAAAAAAAGAGTCCATTGCATTTGGCAGATGGTAGATGGAACCATTCATTAATAAATGTGCGAATAATGTGAACGTAATATTTTCTCGGAATTAATCACATTGTTTTATGGAATATTTTGGTTATAATCAGTTCGGTTGTCTCTTTTAGTAAATTGCCACCGTTAAATCTGCTAATGGCCTCTAAAATCTCTCCAGTTTGTGAAGATTACCTAGATTCTTGTATTTGAAAAATTCTCTCTGCCTCATGTATTACCACTAATGATAGGCACTACTTGGGATCTAAAGCAGCTGTGATGCCCCTGTTAAACCGTAAGGGTTAACAGAGCCATCACAGGAAAGCTTGCTATTTACGCCAAATGAAGGCCTCCAAAGAAGGACATCATTTTCTTGGAACGACTGGGATACTCCAAACGAGGCAGTAGTAAAATTTGGCTGGATTAAAGACAACGGCCAAAGAGGTTATTCACCATCAGCCCTTGAATGTCTTTATGATGCAATAAACCAGGCAATAAGCGCATCTTTAAAAGAGTCAGAAGTTGCACCCTTAGTGTTAGGACAAAGACCTCGGGGATGCAAACAGATAGCCTAAGAATGGATTCGGCATTAGCACGATGCAATATGACGATGCACTCGAGAATAGTGACGAAGGCAGTGACTGGGGCACACCTGCCTTACGTTTTTCCAAAATTATGTCTGTTTAACCAGACATCTCAAAAATGGGGATATTACCAATTTTGTATTATCTTATCGGACAGTAAACCATCACTTTCAATAAACCACAGATGCTCCCAATCAAGGGGAGTAGACCTGACTTGGGATTATTACTTCGTCATGATGGGGAGGCTTGTCTGCACCTGGGACCCCCATGGACATTTTAACTTGTGTCGTTTACTACTTGTTAAATCAACCATATCAAGGTGTCCAAGGGATAACGATTAGATGATGAATAATCCTTTGATATCCCAGGGCAACGGCTGTGTCTTTTGATGTCAAAAACAATTTTTCATGAGCCAGAAACAGAAGAAATTCATCCAGATTTGCAGACGTGTTGTCCACTCGTCTCAGTGGCAAGCCCTTGATGTGGAGGGTGAAAAAGAGGTAAAAATCCGATAGAGACTAACAATTGGAATGTTCAACTGCTATATTAGCGTAGAAATCTTACCTAATCGCGAGAAATGGCCAAAACAAGCTATCAAAGTACTTGGCATTCCTGAAACTCATTGAACCGGAGAGACAAAAGATTGCATCTCCAAAGTGTCACAATTTTCATTTACTTGGTAGAAAATTATTAAAATTAGAAAGGATAAGTAGATACACATAAATCAGAAAATTCAACAAAAGCTTTTTTAACTTAACCCAGATTAGCGAAGGTAAGGGCTTGTTTCCATAGAGCTGCAATTTCCGCTGTAGCGGAAAATGCGCGTGAGCTTTTTCCGCCTGAGCCTCAAGCCATTTCCACACAGCGTATTTTTTTCTTGGCACGTTTTCATGTTAACAAACATGTCAGTCATCAACAAGAGGTTTCTCTTGCTTCAAAAGCAAAAATTTATTTTAAAATTGCTTGTATTATTGTGTCGTAAACAAAGACGCCTTCAGAATGGAATTCAAAGACAAAGGAAATTCTAATTGAGAAAGCTATTTGAGGAGAGAAGAAATAAAGGCTTACATAAGGTTTTAGTGCAGGATTTAATGCTGTTTGACAATGAATATTTCTTCAAAGACTTCAAAATGCTACCTAGGCGATTCGAAGAACTTCTTTCGTGGGTTGCTCCTTTTATTTCGAAATCATCTAGAATTCGCGATGTTACAGGACTAAGTGAAAGGCTTTGTATAACATTATGGTACCTATCAAGTGGCGATGCACAAGTTTTGTTGTTGTTGATAATGCACGATACCAGAACTGGCAGATGAAATGGCTGAGTTATCTATCGTTATTATTTTCTTATGTTGATATTCCTTTCTGCTTCCTTTTTTTCCTTTAAGAATCTTTGATAAATTTCCTCAATATAATTGATATCCTCGTTTTCTTCATCCTCGTCAAAACTTGTCGCGACATACCTATTCGCCGCCATTTTGTTATCTGGAAATAGTATGTCTTTTGATGACCGTGCAAAAATGTTAATACAATACAAGATTACGTAATGTCTCAAATACTGAACTATCATTGGTTCTTAAACTCAGGCGGAAAAAAATACGTTCAAAAAAGTAGAACTAGTTCTACTTTTTTAAAATGCTCACGAGCAGCTCGTGAGCATAAAAAAATTGCCTGTCCAGCGGTATTTTTAACGCAATGCACATGCGTAATAAAAAAAGCTCGCGGAAAATGCAGCTCTATGGAAACAAGCCTTAATGTTCAAAAGGAAATGAAATGGAATCATGATAAGCTGAAGGTGCTACACAGTTATGGACTCAGTGAAAAACAGACAAAAGCAAAATATGAAATCTACAAGTAAGTGCAAAATATGGATCAACCTAAGACATTAAATGTTGATAGTTACCGGAAACTCGAATTCGGATCTTGGTGGTGAAAACTGGGATTATAAAAGAGTGATAAGGAAAGTAGAAAATGGAATGTGGTATGCTAAAGGGGATAGTTGTTGTGAATTATGTGCTTTGAATAAATTAGTGAAAAAAAAGAAACAGTGTCTGTGCATAAAACCATACGTAAGGTTAAGTAGGTACCAAACGACGAAAAAAATAGAAACTAAATACATCATTTACTCTTTAGCAAAACATTTAGAAATGCCTTGACAATTAATTGAGTACAGTCTGGTCATGATGGACTTAAAGGGAACCCATGAAAAAGTCCGTTATAACAAAAGTCCATTACAGAGAGACTTAAGGGGCAGTAAAAAGATTCCTAATCATACCCAGGTTTAGACCTTTGCGCAACCAAAAAGCAGGTTATTAGAAATTATTCATCAAACAAATATGACAAGTAGTCCTCTGCACTAAAGTGGTTTCAAGCCTTGTGTGGGGTAAGAGACCTAAAAGAAGTACTGTATCAAGTGAACAAACCAAGGCTCCTGATATTAATACAACGATACGTTTTACAGATAAAAGTGATCAAGTATTTTAGCGTTTGTCGCCTTCCGGGCTATCTTCATTTTCGTCGTTGTCTTCAGCCAGGATCTCATCCGTTATTTGATTCTCGGTGAGGTTAATTTAATCTTTATCCGGGTTGACGTCGGACTGGACATAAGATTACAATAAAAGATTAAATATAAAAAAAATTGGCGAAAAGATCCTAGAAATTTTTGTCAACTGGAACTTCATTCCCGCTTACTTCGATGTCAAGAGCTATGGAATCTACGAAACGAAAACTTTCTTTACGGAAAGATTTGACACGTTAATTTGTGTGACGTCATTTCAAGCCTTGCTAATCATGTACATGGCGTCCTTCAGGTCAATTTTTGTTATTATATTTGATGATTCTAGGTCTGATACTATTCTCGATGGGAACCTTGTTCTGTAATTTTTCTTGCAGGATTCTATTGTTTCCCTAATGTAACGGATCCAATTTGCTGTTGGTATTTGGAGAAAATAGTCTGATCTTAGTATAATTTACTGGCCGTCATGGTACTTTTGAGAACTGACGTTATCCATAAAGAGAGTGACTTCTTCCCTCTCTTTGCCATCTTCTTGCCATACATTCCGATCCATTCCTTGTAAATTATACCATTCACCCAGACATTTTTCTGCCTGTTGTACCTCACTGGAAGATGATTAGCATTCTTAAATTGCGTGGATTCTGGTACTTGCCGTTCCATAGTCAGAGTTATCTTCTCCCACCCAGCACCATTGGTGCGGAATATCAAAGAGAGCTGCCCCTTAATTTGGTTTTATCCTCCCATGAACTTCTTTACTTTTCTTTGCCAGATTGCAGTTTGGGAACATCCTGGAGGTAGAATAATCCAGCTTCATGGTTGCAGTAAACCTTTTTTGTTTACTAAACTACAAGGAATTAGGATGGCATCTTATTAGTCCAAATATTAACATTCATCGGATACTTAGTTTGAATCTCCTGCCATGACTTTTGTACACAACATTTGTTGCTTCTTGAATTTATTTGTCCATACCTGACTTACGGTAAAAGCATTTAAGCTCACCTTTTTTGCGAACACTTTAACTGTTTCTTTCAGCAGCGGCTGTCATTTGAAAGTACCATTTGCTTATAGTCTCCTCAAGTTTTGAATATGTTCTTTGACGTACTCTCTTCCTCCCATCCACTGCCTTATTTGTCTCAAATGGGCCCTTGTATTTTTCCTTTTTCCACTAATATTGGACACAATTTTCTTGTTTAAGTTATGATCATCACATACATTATTTTGCCGTTGGCCTTTCACTACTTTCTTTATAATTTCAAATTTGGTTTTCAAATCAATGCCTTTTCTCTTATTAGATGAGGGCATTGTTATTGTGTGCTGTGTAGTGGACAATAGCCAAGCCTATTTACAACTGAATGTTCCTAAAAAATATTCTCCCACTACTAAGTTTTACAAAAAAGTGAGTCACTTTCCAAAGTCGCTGAAACCAATGTAAGGTGAGCCCAGGATATTTCTCGGTTTTGACAATTCTTTAGGAAAATCAGAAATCCCGAATGCCGCCCATGTTCCATTATGGTGAGACAAAAAGTCACTGGGGACACGCTGAGGAGCCCATTATATTGAAATACTTTTTGTAAAGAGGTCCACTATAATGAGACATTTTAAAAGCGAAAATCCATTGCCCAAAATCGACAATTGAGAAAAAGTCTATTTTAACGAGACCATATACAAAATTCTCTATAACGACACTAAACTGTATATGGATCTGCAATTAATTATTATGCACATCAGTCATGTTTAGATTATAAAATAGTCCAAAGAAAAAATGAGTATTAGAGTCAAGTAAAACACTCTCAACATGCAGAAAGACGATGCTCCAAAAAACCTTTGTAATCACGCTAAAGAATAGGTACCAGGTGCTGGAAAAGAAAGATCCGTAAGTACAGAAAAAAGAGATTACACTTGATGCACTGGTGATGTGAAGAGCTTATACAAAGCCTCTAAAGGCTGTGTCTAATAGTATAAAGAATAGGAAGAAACCCTATATCATTATCGAACAAATGTCTTTCTTGGGTGCAGGAAGTACTTTAAAAAGGTGGCATCAAGCTCATTTTCAGAAGGAACTAAAGAATTTTCTGAACAATTATAACTGCAACCAATCGAGTTTCATTCTGTTGGATCCTAACGTAATGCTCCGAACTGTTCCCGTAGAAAGTAAGTAGGTGCAAGAAGAAAATGAGACAAAGCAAAAAGGGAATATATATATATATATTTATATATATACTCAATCTGCAGACAGTACTGTTTCGCCCTTTGTGGGCTCATCAGTGCAGCACAGAGCTTCTGAGACATAACTCTTTGGCCATGTTGCCGGAGCAAACACAAGTTAAAGAGTTATTGTGGGATCCTGCCAGAGTACTCAAACTACATGTGCGCAGTGAGCATTGCATGTATATATATATATATATGTATGTATGTATGTATGTATGTCTGTGTGTATGTATGCGTTACTCGTTGTGTTGTCTTTTGTATTGTCCTGCTGCTTATTCATGAATGTGTCGTTTCCTCATGGTCATCAATTTAGCCAATACTATCTTTGGCTGAGTGTTACACTCTAATTATATATATATATATATATATATATATATATACTCTTATGATTCATTAGTCAGAACGTTAAGCCAGGTTTCTTACTGAGCCAAGGTCCAAAGTGCTCACATGTATAAAAATATCCCTTTGTTTATCCTGCAGCCAAATTTTCAGAGCAATGAATGGCAAATATTTTCAATTTACAATTAAAAATCCTCGAACTACCCCTGCTGTCTAAGCTTGGTAGATCACTATAAAGAATAGTTGATCATTTTACTCAAACGCATGTGTATCATTAAAGTTTTGTACAATTTTGATTAATAAACCTGGTGCAAAATGTTGAAATTTCTAATTACGAGGTTTGATTGTTAAAAAATCTCCTAAAGTTTTACCTCCTACAAAGTAGTTGTAACAAAATTTTACTTAACTCTCAACCTGATGGGTCGGAACAGCGTTGCTTTGTAACAACTACAGGAAATAGAAAAAGTAAATGCCAACAATGTTACAAGAATAGATATAGTGGGATCTTTCCTGTGTTTTTCCAATCTACAAAAATGCATTTAGTGTAGTGTATGGTCACAAAGACAAAAATACAAAAGCAATGCAATATCACATAAAAAAACAAGGAAATAGAGCATTAAATTAAACAATGTGGTAAAACATTTTAATTCCTCATAAAGGACTTTATTTCTTTGCTGAATGTTCCCACAGAATGACAAAGGTACAATGGACAACATATGCTGTATTGTAGTTTGTCAATAGTTTTCAAAATGCCGAGGATTCTATGGCATATCATTTTGTCAAAAAACACGACAAGTTTTGTACTAATTAGTAAAACAACTCCAGTTGAAAAATCATTAGTTCCATTGTACTTGCTTCATAAGTAATTATAGTTGAATACCAGATTGCCTTTATGCTAAAATGGACTATTGATAAGGTAGAAGAGTCATTTATAGTATTGTTTACTGACCTTACTGGTGTTGTGGCTTGAAAATGTTATTTTCTATCCTATGGTAAATTATAACTTACTGCACGGTAAAAAAAACAATCGACTTGGCACAGAAAATGTACTTAAGTACAACAGGTTCCATGTCTGTTATATAACTAATTTCAAAACCACCCCTAGGAGGCTACAGCAAGTTAGTCAGTGATTTGACCGAGTTGGTAAGACTTTGGTAAGAGACATGCCCATAACCAGCCACCAAAGGCAAAAACTAAGCTAACTGGAGAGCTAAGGGTATCAGCAAGTATGCAGAAGGTACAGCAGCCATTTAGAAAAAGGGTTGAATTGGATTCGACTGCTCAATAAAGCAGCCAATCTAGGAGAAGGAAAACTCTGATGAAAATGCAAGCCGAAGCCGAAGGTGCTGGACCTGCTTTGTCAGGTGCATAAAGGAAGTACAACGTAGCTACGCTCACATGGCAGACGACAATAAATCAGGTGTAAGATGTGGTGCTCTACCGCTGGGGGGCCATCAGGGTGGAAGATTGCTGGCCGCTTGCCTCAAAGGCGCCCGCAATTGGTGATCACCGTGCCCGGTTCCATTGGGGAGCCAGACGGAGGGCTCCACGGGCAAAAGCGACTGGCTTTGACTGCATAAGAAAGAAGTAAAAACCATTGGCACTGCTACAGTGAAATGGAGATATCTCCAAGAAGAAACCCCCACTTACGTCACGATTCTGTGGTGAGGGCAATAACAAAGCCTACACCCAGAACACTCACCTCACTAAAAACCTAAGGTTTATAATAAGATGATACCAGACCCTTAGACTGAACAGGCAACAAAGACACAACGGAGGTATGCTTACCCTGTTTAGGAAAAATAAACCAATACAACACATCACAGTTAAAACTGAGAGACATGCAGAGCTTACTCGAGTAGAGGTTACGATTTAGGACAGAAAGGTGCACGATGTGTACTAACGCACCAGATCGGGACCCGACACTGAATACTATATACATTCTTTAGCATAAATGCATGGTCTTTGAAGACTTTAACAACCACTTCCAAAGCTAGGGATATACTCAAATGAATGAAAGAGGAGAAGAGACGGAAGATTGGCAAATTGAAAATCGGCTCAAACTCCTGAACAACTCTGAGGATCTTTTAACAAATTTTTTCAAACACTGTTTGACTACGCCTATACCAGACCTGCCTGCCATTCGGCACAACTACCAGGCAGAACGGTACACAGCCAACCAATTGGAAGTGATCGCAAACACATTAAGGTTACATTTGAAATGGACTACCAGGTAAAGGATTGTAACACTATACGAAATGGAACTACAAGAAACTAATATGGGATAACTTTGCGACGCTCACAGATGTTTACACACCCAACATCAACGCCCCCCCCCAAGAATACAAATCACCTGGTAAAAAAACTTCAATGCGCCAGTACGAAATGCTGCCCTACAGTCGGTACCAAGAGGAGAAAGAAACTCCCAATCATATTGGACAGAGCAACTGCAGACCATGAAAGAAGAAGTAATGACGCCCATACAAAAGTGAAAGGGGAACCCAGTGAAGAGAACAACATTCACCTGAAGACAAGAAAGGCGAAATGCAGAAGAGCCTTTATTTAGGCAACGAGAAACAACTTGGGGAATAAAACAGAAAACTGAACTTAAATCTGGATGGAACAAAACAGTGAAAGTTAGCTCGAGCAATAAATGACGAAAACTAGAGACCATGGAAGAAGGCATCGGGCATGAAGAACATGAAAAAGACGTTTTCACAGGAAAGCAAGCAGCAGACGACTTGATGTAAATCTATGGAAAGATATGCGATATTGAGATGTCCAGAGACAGACGAACTGAGGTTCAGGAAGAAATTCAGAAAAACTAGGTTAATGCCTGAGGTTCTGTCAGCAGAAGACGTCAGATCACAGCCTATCACAAAAAGGGAGATGGAAGAAAGCATAAGACAACTCAAAAAAGAAAAGTCACCAGGACCAAATGGACCACAGATGAACTGCTTGAACACTTTGGATTCTCAGCAAAGAAAATGTTTTTGAAAATATTTAATCCCATCTGGAAGAATGCATCAATGCCTCATATTTGAAGAGAAGCCACGATCGTCCCTACACATAAAAAGGGGAAAGACAAACACAAAGCTGACAGCAACAGGTCTAATAGTCTAACAAGCTGTGTTTGGACGTTAAGAGAGAGGATTGTCACTGTCATGGTATCTGAAGGAAGATAAAATCACCACTCCAAAACAAATTGGATTCATATCGTACAGTATAAGTCTACTGAGGATCTGGTCATCTAAGCAGCTCAAGAAATTGAAGATGCTATGCAAAATAAGAAACAAACTATCGCAGTTTAGATAGACCTGGAAGAGGCATTTGACAAAGAGTAGAAGAAAGGTATGAACCTAAAGCTGCAGCAGAGTGGAATCAGAGGATGCATGTGCAAATACATCTACTAGTACTTTACCAACAGGAAACCACAGGTACAGAAGCAAAGACAGTGGAGTAGAAAGAAGATGCCGAAAGAAGGACTCGCACGAGGGGGTGGTCCTATTTACGAGTTTCTTCACTGTCATTATGAATTACATCCTCAAAAAAGTTCCAAGATGGATACACTGTGCTATCTACGACGATGATTTGATCATCAGAAGTTTAGCAGGGTATCTAACTACAGTCATTCTATACATACAGGGGGTAATAAAGTAGATTGGAGACTGGAAAGAGAAATGGCTGATTTCCCTGAATGCCAGAAAAACAAGAATCATCACGAGAGCTGTCAAGTTCACCCCGATCCAAGAAATGGAATTACTAACAGGACTGGGAAGCCTGGAACACAGGGAGAACACAGATTTCTTACACACTCAGACAATTACAAGAGACTGAAAGATCACCCAATGAAATACCTACGCCAGAGCCCAAAAAGAGACCTTCCTGCACCAGGCTCCCAGCCAAGAACGACAAAACCCAGATCTAATTGAACAGATCAGTACCCCAATCTCTATGTACACCATTATTCTACAGTGTTTTTTGAATTTTTTTTTTGCTATCTTATCGACGTGATTTGACAAGCTTTTTTTTTTTAATTTATGATTTTCGTCATGCACAAACAGCGTTTCCAGATTATTTACACTACAGTTTATTCACTTTTGAAAAGAAGCCAATTTTTATATAATACTTAATTTCCCGGGGGAATTTCAGAAAAATCCCTGGGAACCGGGAGCAGTATTTTGCTAAATTCTCCGGGGAATTGGGGACAGGGGACCTGGGGACTGCACCATAGTGGTAAGTGCTCTAAGGCAGGAGAAAGAGACACATTTTTTTCGGAGAAATTGAAGGGAAAAAACAATAATGTTCTAATGTACTTATTAGACTTTTCCTTTTAGAGCTCTCTTCCTGACACTAAACTTTTAAGTTAAAATCCTTTATCTCTCAGTTAGATGGGATAGTTGTTCAATGATTCTAAGGCCTTCCCACTTTCTAGAGGGTACCTCAATATAGGTTTCTTTCTTATTCTTTCTACAGTAGGATCTAATTTGGAAAATTTGGATTTTTCTAAAGGAAGAATGTCACAGCCTCCTTTTCAACATTATAACCCAGCCATGTAAGCTGTTCAAACCAGTGAGATATATACACAAGAACATTTCATCCTCGGTGTTTTGTGGCTTAAATTGTAAAGCCTTCGGTCTTGTTGAATCATTTTATCACGTGTTTTTTAGGATTTGTTTCAGGTCATGTGACTTAATGATAAGAGGCAATTTGAATAGATGACCCAACAGTTTGATCGAAATAAAAATTGGTTGGTGGAATCATACAGCAAGGGTTAGAAAACTTGTTTTGTTTTAGTATTCGTAAGAGGTTCTCCAGGAAATAATGGACAAAATTTACATTTTGGAAATGATAAAAAAAAATTCACTATACAAGGGTCAACTTTGAAGGGCTTCAAAATAAAATTTGAGAACAAGGGCTTATGAAGACTTTTTTCCCAGTAATTGTCCTAAAGGTAACATCTGCTATTAAATCGAGAAAGGAAAAAACTCCCATAGGACTTGATTCAGAGCTTACTAACAGCTTTCTCAGCATATACACAGAGGTATATATATATATAAATATGTCATTCGGATTAATCAGAAAATATATTCAAATTTATTTGAATGCTGTTTCTGAAGAAACAATATGAAATATTCTGCTCTACGCAATGAGCAGTTTAGACCAGTGAAAACAACTGTATGTAAATAGATACTTTTAAATAAAGTAAGGTAAAGGAAACAAGTAAAACTATGTCATATTTGAAACTATAAGTTCCTTGTTTCATTTCAACAAACAGTTGTAAATTTTCCGACGAGTACTTGAAGCAAGAAATTTAAAGTTTCAAATATGACATAGTTTTACTTCTTTTCTTTACCTTACAATATACTTGCTCTGTCTTATACATAGAGCATTCTATGGAAAAGATTGTTACTAAGCTTTAAAAATATATATATAAACAAATATAAAATAATAATGATGATGATGATGATAATGATGATGATGATGATGATGATGATGATGATAATAATGTTACCTGGAGTATTTTTCTAACTCCCGTTATGAAATTTATTTTTTAATTTTTCTTGCACTTAAAGTAACTTCCTTTTTGTTTTATCTTTTTCCTTATTCCATCTAAGTCGGTTGTCAAGTTTATATTACAACAACTTATAATAAATAGTTTAAAATCGGTCACTACATTTTATTTTTAAACTAATGAATGTATATTTAAGACAACAGAGCTGGAATTACTTTAGTTTCTTAAATGAGAACTTTCACGGTTATCACAAGACCAAGTTTAGCTTAGCTGGAAGGTAGGGAATTAGAATGAAAAATGAATTCAGGATAAAAGAAGGGGTACTTCAGGCACCTATCCCTCCGGCACCACTGTTCATCTGGAAAGAAGGAAAAACATATTCACCGACTCTCCTGAATCTCCAAACCAACAATAATTTTTATCTGATCAGGCTGGACTAGGAAGCTTATATTCTTTGCCCAAACAGTTAGCCATGGTAGGTTGGGGAAGATATGATTCTCTAGTAAAAATCTTCATACAGCTGGGGGTAAAAAAGGAAGGAAAGAAGATAAAAAAAAATCACGAGCATGGGTTCACGGTGACGAAGGTAAGACCTGAACCCTCCTGAGAACAGTATCAAGGATGGTGTAGGTGACTCTTCGAACAGCCATGTGGTACGAATTTGTAACTTCTCGATGTAGTGATATTGTTAAAATGATAAATGAAAATAAAGGAATAAATCAAGAAAATTAAAATGTCGTTTCTTTATTACTGTACAGGAAATGTTACAATCCTCAGCAGGTCAAGGTTTTGCTTTGCCTTATAACGATGAAAAGGAATTAAGTTTTATTCAACTCTTGAAGTTACGATCAAATTGTTTTCCTGAGCAGAAAATGAAAATACCAAAATAGAGAACAAATTCCTAGTTTTTTCAAAATATAATTTAAAGTTTGACGTCCAAAGTCAGCTTTACCAACCTTGTTTATAAGTGTTTCAAATAATATTTATTAAATGTTTGAGGAATAGACAGATATTTTCAACAAAGAGCAGCTGANTTTCAACATTATAACCCAGCCATGTAAGCTGTTCAAACCAGTGAGATATATACACAAGAACATTTCATCCTCGGTGTTTTGTGGCTTAAATTGTAAAGCCTTCGGTCTTGTTGAATCATTTTATCACGTGTTTTTTAGGATTTGTTTCAGGTCATGTGACTTAATGATAAGAGGCAATTTGAATAGATGACCCAACAGTTTGATCGAAATAAAAATTGGTTGGTGGAATCATACAGCAAGGGTTAGAAAAGTTGTTGTGTTTTAGTAGTCGTAAGAGGTTCTCCAGGAAATAATGGACAAAATTTACATTTTGGAAATGATAAAAAAAAATTCTCTATACAAGGGTCAACTTTGAAGGGCTTCAAAATAAAATTTGAGAACAAGGGCTTATGAAGACTTTTTTCCCAGTAATTGTCCTAAAGGTAACATCTGCTATTAAATCGAGAAAGGAAAAAACTCCCATAGGACTTGATTCAGAGCTTACTAACAGCTTTCTCAGCATATACACAGAGGTATATATATATATAAATATGTCATTCGGATTAATCAGAAAATATATTCAAATTTATTTGAATGCTGTTTCTGAAGAAACAATATGAAATATTCTGCTCTACGCAATGAGCAGTTTAGACCAGTGAAAACAACTGTATGTAAATAGATACTTTTAAATAAAGTAAGGTAAAGGAAACAAGTAAAACTATGTCATATTTGAAACTATAAGTTCCTTGTTTCATTTCAACAAACAGTTGTAAATTTTCCGACGAGTACTTGAAGCAAGAAATTTAAAGTTTCAAATATGACATAGTTTTACTTCTTTTCTTTACCTTACAATATACTTGCTCTGTCTTATACATAGAGCATTCTATGGAAAAGATTGTTACTAAGCTTTAAAAATATATATATAAACAAATATAAAATAATAATGATGATGATGATGATAATGATGATGATGATGATGATGATGATAATAATGTTACCTGGAGTATTTTTCTAACTCCCGTTATGAAATTTATTTTTTAATTTTTCTTGCACTTAAAGTAACTTCCTTTTTGTTTTATCTTTTTCCTTATTCCATCTAAGTCGGTTGTCAAGTTTATATTACAACAACTTATAATAAATAGTTTAAAATCGGTCACTACATTTTATTTTTAAACTAATGAATGTATATTTAAGACAACAGAGCTGGAATTACTTTAGTTACTTAAATGAGAACTTTCACGGTTATCACAAGACCAAGTTTAGCTTAGCTGGAAGGTAGGGAATTAGAATGAAAAATGAATTCAGGATAAAAGAAGGGGTACTTCAGGCACCTATCCCTCCGGCACCACTGTTCATCTGGAAAGAAGGAAAAACATATTCACCGACTCTCCTGAATCTCCAAACCAACAATAATTTTTATCTGATCAGGCTGGACTAGGAAGCTTATATTCTTTGCCCAAACAGTTAGCCATGGTAGGTTGGGGAAGATATGATTCTCTAGTAAAAATCTTCATACAGCTGGGGGTAAAAAAGGAAGGAAAGAAGATAAAAAAACATCACGAGCATGGGTTCACGGTGACGAAGGTAAGACCTGAACCCTCCTGAGAACAGTATCAAGGATGGTGTAGGTGACTCTTCGAACAGCCATGTGGTACGAATTTGTAACTTCTCGATGTAGTGATATTGTTAAAATGATAAATGAAAATAAAGGAATAAATCAAGAAAATTAAAATGTCGTTTCTTTATTACTGTACAGGAAATGTTACAATCCTCAGCAGGTCAAGGTTTTGCTTTGCCTTATAACGATGAAAAGGAATTAAGTTTTATTCAACTCTTGAAGTTACGATCAAATTGTTTTCCTGAGCAGAAAATGAAAATACCAAAATAGAGAACAAATTCCTAGTTTTTTCAAAATATAATTTAAAGTTTGACGTCCAAAGTCAGCTTTACCAACCTTGTTTATAAGTGTTTCAAATAATATTTATTAAATGTTTGAGGAATAGACAGATGTTTTCAACAAAGAGCAGCTGACATTCTACATGCAATGAGTAAGCAATACCCTTGAGGAATTCGAACCATTTGCTGTTTTTCATAAAATTCCAGACATAAAGAGCACAGGCATTTTTCATGGCATTAAAGAAATTTAAACAAGATCCATGTTATCTCGAAATACGTGTTGCATTCGATGTACTTATGGAGCTAGCAGCATGACAATGAAGTCATCCGCTGTGGCATACCCACCCACAAGTTACAATTGCGTGTACTCTGCACTCACTGCTATACACACTTGTGATTGCCACCCATTCCTCCATAAAAAGCTACTTAGAGACCTTAGAGAAGCGGACGAAGAAATTACAGTTCTGAAGAAATATTATTCAAAACGAACAAATCTTACTCTGTGAACTGAAAGATTTTATGAATTACAAAAGTGAACAAGTTTTTGAGGCATGAAATTAAAAAAAGTATGTGGGGTTTGATGGCTATTTTCAACAATTTTCAGAGGACCCTCTAAACATTGTCCAACAAAAGATTTATAGAAAAAATATTTGAATTCCGACATCCTGTGGATATAAAGACAAAGGTGGTTATGTTATTCATCTTTTTGCATTAAGTGTTCGTTATTTTCTCTTTCCTCTTACGGATAGTTATGTAAAATATTACAATGGCAAAGACTTTCAGTTGCAGCAGCCAAAGTAATGCAGGGTTAACAAAAACCAGTTTCTGGAAAATAAGAAAGAGGAATATTTTTAATCAACCGAGTGTACCAAAGTGTATATTATGAAGCAAAAAATAAAATTAATTAATAGGTTTAGAAAAGGTTCAAACGACCGAGTTTCAAAGGGTAAGAAAATGTAGTCAGTGTTGTTGAAATCAGTAAAATACATCGATATTTGCAAGAAAAGGTGAACAGCGGAGAAAAGTGGCATAACAAAATTGTGATATCTTTATTTAATGCAGAATATAAATTCCTCAAATTTGGCTTTAGTGAAAACCACCTGAATGTTCTGATGATCTCAGTTCTAAGATCTTTATGTTTCACATAATTAATACCGATTTGTAAATTGCTTGTTGTCAACCCAGCTACAACTTTAAATGCAAAAACGACCAACACCAGCTGGAGCTCTAGTTCCTTACTGTCTTGGTTTTAGATATGATATTCACTTATTCGATTATTCTAACTTCACATGTTGTGAAAAGTCTATTTTGTGGACGTCCCTCGGGAGCAGACCTGGGGTCACCCAATCATCCTGATGATCTTTCTTTTCGTCATCTTTTTCCGTGTTTCTCTTTCACTTACAAAGTAAGCATCTTCATTTTCATTCAGAATTGTCTTCTGTGTACAATGTCTCATTGAATAAAGTTTGTGACGTGTTGGAAAGGCACCTTAAACTAAGTATAGAAAATTGAAGAATGTTCAATAATATCACCCGAGAATGTTGTGCTCCTGAAACAAAAGAGGTTGACCCCTATAAATTCCCATTTTAACAAGGAAGGTTGTTCTCCTAACCTGCTTCCTTACCATTATACACCTGCTCAGTTAAAAGCCAACACAGAAAAAAACCCTTATATGTATAAGACAGAGACTGAAATTCATTACCAGCTTGAACAAGGATCTCCAGTTCAAGAGGAGTGACTGTGAAATTTTAGCACTGACAAAAGAGAGAAATAGATGGAAGACCATGATCTCCAACGTCCTGAAAGGATAAGGAACTCAGAAGAAGAAGATAAGTAAGACATTATCGTAATACCTTTACCTTCGATCAGCAGTCAACCAGTTTGAAAAAGGCATTTTTCCCCCTGCATGTCAAAAACTGAGACCAGACAGAGACATGAATGACTTTCTGAGAGCGAGAATGACCTTCTTTGCCAACCCAACAACTCTGGGCATCCTGCTTGCAAAGCAGCCTGGGAACTCTCTGTTATCATTTGCCGTGCGGAGTATCTTCAGGAACTTGTGATCTAGTCAGCAGTTATTTACTAATGTGGAATCAACGTTTACTCGAATAACAGTCAAGCTTACTCAGCAGCATTTTTAAAAGGATAATTCAATTATATGTTATTAATTTTGTGAATGTCTGTTTGGTAAGTATATATGGCTTGCAGATTTCCAAAAAGTTGTTACGAAAATGGGTGTGCTCGAGCTTAACCCAGGCCTGAGTGCCCCACCGAATTCCAACTGCTGCTATTATACCTAAGCTGATTAGGGTAACGTATGAGAGTCGGTGGTGTTAGCCCCTGCAAAATGTTGACCCGTGTTATTTTACAAGGCTTATAAATGTGTTAAAGATCATGATTTACTTACACTGGTAATTATCAACTGTCGTTTGCTTACGAATGTTATCCCCAATCACAAGGACAGTGCTGTCGCAACATTAGCGCAACCCCAGAACCCAACCAGAAGGGAGTTCGCTTTCATTGTCGGAAGGAATCCGGCCATGTTTTTAAAAAGATTATAGTGGTAACGTGGTAAGGTTGGCTTGGGCAGATTTAACTTCGCCCTGCCGTTAACGATTTCATGCCATAGGTGACATTTTCGTCTTTAACCCGTTGATTTTGCATGGAGAATTCAGAATATGTACCAAGAGTGTAATATTGTTTAAGTTGGGAATACAAAGGTTTGTTCGTGTTGAGTTGAAAGTATAAACCTGGATACAATTATTTGTTTGCCTACGAGGTTACATTCCCAAGCTATCAAGATGTAATTCTTGCCTCTTTTGCGCATTATTCATGCAATTAAGTTAGCCAGTACCTCTGTAGGGTGACAAACGGCTTATTTTTATATGTGCTTGCAGTAACATGTATATGTTATGGGCTTGTAATCCAATATAATGTTCANGAAATTCATTAACAGATTGAACAAGGATCTCCAGTGCAAGAGGAGTGAATGTGAAATTTTAGCACTGACAAAAGAGAGAAATAGAAGGAAGACCATGATCCCCAACGTCCTGAAAGGATAAGGAACTCCGAAGAAGAAGATAAGTAAGACATTATCGTAATACCTTTACCTTCGATCAGCAGTCAACCAGTTTGAAAAAGGCATTTTTCCCCCCTGCATGTCAAAAACTGAGACCAGACAGAGACATGAATGACTTTCTGAGAGCGAGAATGACCTTCTTTGCCAACCCAACAACTCTGGGCATCCTGCTTGCAAAGCAGCCTGGGAACTCTCTGTTATCATTTGCCGTGCGGAGTATCTTCAGGAACTTGTGATCTAGTCAGCAGTTATTTACTAATGTGGAATCAACGTTTACTCGAATAACAGTCAAGCTTACTCAGCAGCATTTTTAAAAGGATAATTCAATTATATGTTATTAATTTTGTGAATGTCTGTTTGGTAAGTATATATGGCTTGCAGATTTCCAAAAAGTTGTTACGAAAATGGGTGTGCTCGAGCTTAACCCAGGCCTGAGTGCCCCACCGAATTCCAACTGCTGCTATTATACCTAAGCTGATTAGGGTAACGTATGAGAGTCGGTGGTGTTAGCCCCTGCAAAATGTTGACCCGTGTTATTTTACAAGGCTTATAAATGTGTTAAAGATCATGATTTACTTACACTGGTAATTATCAACTGTCGTTTGCTTACGAATGTTATCCCCAATCACAAGGACAGTGCTGTCGCAACATTAGCGCAACCCCAGAACCCAACCAGAAGGGAGTTCGCTTTCATTGTCGGAAGGAATCCGGCCATGTTTTTAAAAAGATTATAGTGGTAACGTGGTAAGGTTGGCTTGGGCAGATTTAACTTCGCCCTGCCGTTAACGATTTCATGCCATAGGTGACATTTTCGTCTTTAACCCGTTGATTTTGCATGGAGAATTCAGAATTTGTACCAAGAGTGTAATATTGTTTAAGTTGGGAATACAAAGGTTTGTTCGTGTTGAGTTGAAAGTATAAACCTGAATACAATTATTTGTTTGCCTACGAGGTTACATTCCTAAGCTATCAAGATGTAATTCTTGCCTCTTTTGCGCATTATTCATGCAATTAAGTTAGCCAGTACCTCTGTAGGGTGACAAACGGCTTATTTTTATATGTGCTTGCAGTAACATGTATATGTTATGGGCTTGTAATCCAATATAATGTTCAAAGGTTGGACTTCAAATTACATAAACATGAACAGAAAATTTCACCGTCGAATCAAATGTAGCTCATCTTATCTTCTACTGTTTTTTCTTTCTAAACCCAAAATCTTACCTAATATTATATTCACATATTTATGGAGGTAAAGTGTATTGAGCTTGAAGGGGAGTCTTATTCCACAGGAGGTTTGGCACAGTATTAACAGATCCGAATGATATAAGTAATAGAGACCGAGTACGTGATTAACATACTAAAGGAGAGTGTATTACAAAGTCGATCCGTTTGAAATCATGAAACCTGTAACAGAATTGGTTGAACCAGTGGTTAGAATAGCCACAGCAGGGGCGGCGGGCTGCGCCATGACTGCTATGACTTTCGTAGCAAATTTTAGTCAAAGCCAAGATATTTTTATTTGTAGTTAATTCTAAAAACACTGTGACACTGTACAAATGTAATTATTATTATTATTATGATGATGATGATGATGATAATAAATGTTGGACTTGGTATACAACTTCAGTAGAATAACACTGCCATCCTAGTTGGACCAAAGTTCTCAGCAAAAGAACAGAAGTTTATCTAGTTTCTGTTCTCACATACGCTAATCTCCAAATATTCGCGTCGTTCAAATTGCACTTCATTCAATTTGGACAACCAATCTGTCATAGCATGCTGTCAATATTGTGTTTGTTCAATACTTTCAATGGCACTGCCCTGTTCCACTGGCCATGCTATGAGTGGCATCAATTTCATAACAACTTACAAAGAAAACAATAGATGAGGATCCTTGCCTGTGATGTCTTTCATTGGTGAAACTCACAGGAATGATGTAATGTGCTATGAAAATTCAGCAGCTCATAGCACATGATTAAATCTACTTTTGCAGTCAGCTTGGGTACATACCTCGGATAATATAGATCCAAAAGGTTTAAATATAAATCAGGTTTTATCTGGTAGTGTTGTCTGGGGTAACCCAAAAAAAATTTTATCTGTTGGAAAGTCAAGGAAAGCTGAGTTATGGCCAACGTCTCCACTTCAAACAAGACAGACTTCCATGACCTCGTGTTACTATTAAGATCTATTCCAGTGAAGCTGTTTATCTAACTCTAAGAGTACTTGTCTTGTATTCCTTTAACAATTCAGGAGGGTATTAGTTTTGTTTATTTACAAAATAGCTGAAAGTTTCATGGTACTACTTTTTCACCCCAAGGTAAAAAGGGGTGATCATAGATGCATACCCAGGTCTCAAATGTAATAACAAGAGAAATTTTTGTTCCCACTGCGCCTAAGCCACAGACCTTGGTTTAGTTACAAATTGGTGCAAGTTTTATTTTTTACTTTTGTTTTTGTTATTATTGCAACTTTGCACTTTCATTATTATTTTCATAATTGGCCAAGAATACCTCAGCCACATTTGTGTGGATTCAAGTGGAAGCTTCAGTAGCAAAAATCACCTGATTAAGAATGTATTGACTCATTTAGTAGAGAGATTGATCTGAAAGCTATGGTTAAAATCTAGTTCAGTAGCACTTTTGCCACACTGAAAAGTCAATTCATATTAAGTTGTTAATCCAGTAACCTTGAGAATGTTACCGTAAGTGGAAGATGTTTGAATGTTTTTTTTCCCTTTTGTTTTCTTATTTTCACTTGACATGCACACCCAATCAGCTAAATGACATTTTCTGCCCAAAGAACTTCACTTCTGCCCCAAGTGTTTTGTATTTTTATCATAGTCATCATCATCATATTTGGTTTAACATCCCTTTTACATGTTGGCATGTGTTTGACGCTTTCTTGAAGTTACTTCCAAGTTACCCTATCCTTCACCAGGTCTCTGCTGACATCTTTTTGTGACAGATTTATTTCTAAATTGATGAAGTAGCAAATTATAAGTCCAGCATGATGATAACCTCTGTATAAAGATTTAAATTGTGGGGACTCAGTGCAGCTGATTCCTATATAATATTCTGTGCTCAGGCAATTGATCTGTTAGTTACTTACCCTACTAGCCTTCACTCCACACCCTTCTTTGAATAAGTCAGGGGATTACTATAAAAGTAAACATGTATTATTTGTTGCCTATTTTTCTGTTAGGGTTCCTCTTAACAGAAAAACTGATGAAATCACAGAAACTATTGCTCATTAGAAATGTTTGTTTTTTATAAAAAGCAGTCTTTAGTTTTCTTGATCCACATCCACTGCTCCATTGCAAGTAAGAAGGAACAATTTATTAATGGTATTGTATTGTTCACTGTTGAGTTACAATAGTAATTTATGATAGGAATATGCAAATAATTAAATTGGTTGGTTGGCATATTTGTAGGATATCTAGAAACTAAATGATCACCTTAGGTGTATTTGGCCTGGACATTAAATTGTGGTAAATTTTCTTGGTACCATGTACCTCAATACACATATTTTAAGAATAAATTATATCTCAGTCCCTTATTGAAAAGAAAACTTTGGTAAAATGATATGGTAAAATAGGAATTACCACACCTAAATTCTTTCACAAAGTTTCATGGTGACTTGGTGACCCAGCCTCTCATTAATTTCCTTTGTATTTATTGTTCAGGTCAATTATCTAAATCATATTTTGTATTGTTTTCTTTTGCCCCATTATGTGGTTTATGTGTTTATGTTTATATATGTTTTTTAACATCCTGTCCACCCTTACTATTGCCCACTTAACAGGTTGGTTGTATATTTTCCATCACACCCCATAAGTATTTAAAATTACCCATTGAGATAGCTTTTGCAGTACTTTGTCTATAACATCTTTTAAAATTCCAAAGCAATTGCTTATGCTTTTAGTGTCTCATATTAAAGGTAGAGTTTGTAGCTGGTTGTTGTTTAATGTTTGAAAGCAAAGGGAACAGTTGTAAATGTTAAAAAGTTTATGTCAGAGATATTGCTTAATCAACAGTTAATGTGTGGTTACCTTGGGGAGTTTTTTATGAGTCTGAACCAGTCACCTTTGCACCAGCAGTATAAAGTCAGCTGATATGTATGATACAATTGTACAATGCCATAAGCTATACAAATAATGATTTTCATTGAAAACTCATTTTCCTCTTAACAGGGATATATTTTCCATTTCTTATTTCAATTGTAAAGGACTTCTCAATTGCAAATTTCCAAAAATTTTACTACGCATTTCTGTTTACCAACAACCCCCTACCATCTGGTAAAGTAAGTAGGGTATGGTAAGATGTCTACTGGTATATCCAGTAAGACAACAAAGAAAACCCTCTTTAACAGTTTCTGTTAAATATATACAAGTTAGTATTTGTTTAGAACTTATTTTTTCAAACATTCAAAAGTAATTTCCCTGATGCTTCTAGTTCTCATCAGTTTCTACATCTTCTGTAGTCACACCACTTGCAACATTTGAAGGATAAGTAACCTTTGACAGTGTCTCTGATTATACCATTAATTCCTTTAGTGTCCTCTGTATTTTCCTCCTGGGATTTGCAGTTATGCTTTTGATTTCTGCCAAAAGTTATTGCATTGAGTTGTTGCATTGTTTCTCCATATTGCTAATGGTGCCATAATTTTTCTTAACACAACACTGCCAGTCAGCTCTTCAGATTCTGTGTTTCTAGCATTCTGTGATTGAGCCATATTTGGGTTATCACACTCAACATTTTCTGATGGTTGAACTTCTTTGATGATCACCTACATCAAGGTCATCTCCATCAAATAGTTCTAAACCTTTGTCTGAAGGGACTTGAACAATTGAGTTTTTTTATCTTTTACTTGAATATCTTCTGGGTTTTTTCATTTCAATTGTATAGCTCTTAAGTTGAATGTTGATTTAGTTTCCAAAGTTTTCTTCTAAATTTAAGCATTCATTTCCAGCCAGAAAACGTTTTACTAGCAAGGAGGCCTTCACTACTGTCGTGCAATCACATATTGTTTGTCGTGAAGAGTTAGATGTATTTCTGTATTCTCAAAACCTAGATATATCATTTACTTGGACATCAGTTATGCATCCTCCTATGATAACCAAGAGAGTATCTTTTATTTGTAAAATGCGTGTTTGATTTCTGGAACAAGGTGCATGGATTAAATGTCCAGTGTGTAGATTTGACATTTATTGAGGTCAAATGAACAGAAAGCATTGTCAGTTCATCCATTGTACTTTGAAATGTGTTGAACTTTGTAGGAGACTTTCTTAGATCACTTTACAGATCCTTGTTCTGGTGGGTTAACCTTGGCTCAAATTCTTTTACCTACAGATTTTGGTGGAGTTTTTATGGAACTTTTAGCTGATCCTGTGGTCATCATGGTGTATCCTTCTTGCACAAGATGATGATATTCTGTTACAAATTAGGATTGTTCATGTCCAGAAAAGTTAAACAATTTTTCCTTGCACCTTTATTCAAATGAAGTGTCATATGATCACCAGTTAGTGTGTGTGTGTGTGTGTGTGTGCATTCATGTGTGTGCATTCATGTGTGTGCATGCATGTGTATGTGTGTGGTGGGGGGGGTCTTTCCCTGCACCAATGCCAGGCAGTCTGCTATTTTGTAGAACCTGCATTATTCTTCTCTTTCCATCTTTTTGGCTAATAGAAAATTGTTGGAATGCTTCACAGAATATGGTAAGCATTGCATTAACTGTAGCCATTTTTGCATAATTTTCTATTTCACAGAGTCTACTCCTGTATCAGTTTTTGGAATATGAAAAACATATATCTGTTTAGACTTTAAAAGGAGAATATGTTGTGAAATTTGCCCTTTTATAAAATATCAATAAAATAAGCACTACATATTGTACATCAAGAGTGTTACCCATGATTAAATATTTGTTTTTACTAAAAATAGTCAAATAGTCAAAATCACTTTTCTGTAACTCTTCTATTCAAGGAGTAACAAACTTTGCTACACTTCTGAGGTCTTTAGTGTTAACTGATTATACTGTGTTTGTGTAAAAGTGTGGACCCATTTCCATTGCTTTGCACTCCATACAGTCTTGTTTGTTGCTGAATTTTTGTCTCGTCTTTATATTATCTTTTTATCCCTTCTACAGTAAGAACAATTGCCTTGTGATATTGGACATTTAATTTTTACTTTTTCTTTTATATTTCATTTAATGTATAAGTTATTCATACCCATATGGTGAGGATTATTTTAATTCAAGACAACTCACCCTGTTAATACTTTGATGCTTTAGTGAAAGTACACATTGTCTTGTATTCAAATTCCAAAGATATTTATGTTTGTTTAAACATTCAAAATTCTGTAGCACATACTAATATTGGATGAATCATTCTAATTCCATGTTAATTGTTTTTGTGTGATTACATATTCAAGATAAACCCATTGTAAACTTCAGATAAAAAGTGACAACCTCCATGCTACCCCCTAATTATGTTGCTTCTGGAAAAAGCCTCAATTTATTGACACCTGTCATCTGTGGTTTTTTAACTAAAATGCCCCATCCCCCCCCCCAAGAAAAACACACCCTTTTCTACAATTGGGTAATGGATAGTATGCTGGATGTATACTTTATTGGTGCCAACTTAGATAATTTTGGTTCAACTATAAGTAATAGAAAGTACCTATAAGTTGATTCCAGTTGACACTTAGCTTGTTTGTTTGGTAAGCAGTCATGCTATGTATTAAATAAATGATAGCCATTGCTTGTCAGCTGTTGATAGCTACCAGTATTAAAATCCTGAAATGTACTGATATGGAAATATAAACTTGAATACCAATATTATATATATATATCAACAAAATTATCATACATCAACCGAAGGAAATGATGACAAGCTTCTGACTCTAGTCTGAATGTGGGAAGTTTGAGGGGTAGATCTGGTGAAGTAGCAGAGTTTCTGGAGCGAAGACACATTGATTTGTGCTGCATCCAAGAAACACGATGGAGAGGGAAATCTGTAAGAATGATAGAAGGGAAAAAGGCAACATACAAGCTGTTTTGGATTGGTAATGGAAAAGGCACAGGTGGTGTAGGTATCTTTGTTGCAGAGAAATAGACAAGGTGATTGATGTCAAACGCATAAATGATCGAATTATGCTGATTAAACTGATGATAGGTGAGACAATCTTCACAGCAATATCAGTGTATGCACCACAATGTGGCTTAAGTGAAGAAGTCAAGGATGAATTCTATGACAGTCTCATTGCAGTCACTGGTAAGCTGGCAGAGAAAGAAATTGTTGCTATTGCAGGTGATCTAAATGGCCATGTTGGAAGAACAGCATCTGGGTTTGAGGGAGTCCATGGAGGAAATGGATATGGTGACCGAAATAAGGAGGGTGAAAGAATTCTAGAGTTTGGACTTGCCATGGACATGTTGGTGGCGAATACTATTTTTAAGAAAAGGAATAGCCATCTGGTAACCTATGAGTCTGGGACAGCTATGACTCAAGTGGACTACATTTTGGTAAAGACAAAAGACAGGAAGTATTTGCAAGATGTAAAAGTGATACCTGGTGAAGAATTTGTGACCCAGCATAAGCCAGTAATTTGTGACTTCAGGATTAAGAAAGTACATAAAGTGAAAAGAAAGTATATCCCAAGGAGAAAGGTGTGGAGACTAAATGATGGACAAGTAAAGCAGGCCTTTGAAGATCAAGTGAATGGAATTGTGGGAGCTAGTCCAGGAAAAGACCTACGAAGTGTAGAAGAGCAATGGGAGAAGATCAAGGATACACTTTTAAAAGCCACAGACCAAGTCTGTGGCTGGACAAAAGGGCCTCCACGTCATAGAGTGACATGGTGGTGGAATACTTCTGTTGAAAATTATGTGAAAGAGAAGAGAAGGCTGTGGAGTCAATGGAAAAAGGGGTTAGTTAACAAAGAAAGGTATCTGGAGGCCAAGAGAGTAGCTAGGCAAGCAATCTACAAAGCAAAGATGGATGCCGAGAAAAGAAGGTTTCCAGACATAATGTGTAGAGATGACCAGAAGAATGAAGTATTCAAGATAGCTAAGCAGATGATCAAGACTAATCAGGATATCATTGGAGAAAAGTGTATCAGGAATGATGATGGAGAACTTGCAACAAGTGAACTTGAAAAGAAGAATGCCTGGAAGTGCTATTATGAGAGATTGTTGAACACAGAGTTTTCTTGGGATAGAGAAAATCTTGGAGAGGTAGAAACAGTATCTGGACCAGCCATTTTCATTGAGAAAGAAATGGTGAGGGAAGCTGTAAAGAAAATGAAGAAAGGCAAAGCAGCTGGTCCTTCAGGAATTGTGGCAGAGATGGTCAAAGCTGCAGGTGAAAGAAGTATAGAGATGATCACTGATCTAACAAATCAGATCATAAGAGATGGTGTCATTCCTGAGGACTGGGAAATAAGTACAATTATCAATTGTTACAAAGGAAAAGGAGAAGCTCTAGAAAGAGATAATTACAGAGGATTAAAGTTAATGGACCAAGTCCTGAAAGTTGTTGAAAGAGTTATGGAAAAACAAATTAGAATTGAAATAAACATTGATAACATGCAATTTGGTTTTATGCCTGGACGAGGAACTATTGATGCCATTTTTATCCTTAGACAAATGCAAGAGAAGTACCTTGGGAAGAACAAGAAGCTGTACTTTGCCTTTGTGGATTTGGAAAAAGCCTTTGACAGAGTGCCAAGAGAAGTTGTTTGGTGGGCTTTACGGAAACTAGGAGTAAGTGAATGGCTGATTAAGGTTGTTCAGGCAATGTACAGAAATGCTAAAAGTCGGGTAAGGGTCAACAGTTCCTATACTGAGAGTTTTGGTGTGGGTGTTGGAGTTCATCAGGGATCTGTAATAAGTCCACTGCTTTTTATTTGTGTTTTGGAAGCACTGTCAAGAGAGTTTCGAAAGGGTTGCCCAGAGGAATTGCTATATGCAGATGACCTGGTTCTCTCCTGTGAGACATTGGATGGTCTACTTGCTAAGTTAGAGACTTGGAAGAAGGGTTTGGAAGGTAAAGGTTTGAGAGTGAACATGGGCAAGACAAAAGTGATGGTCAGTGGTTGCAATTTAGGAAAGCCATTGGAGAAAGGAAAGTTTCCCTGTTCAGTCTGTGGGAAGGGAGTTGGGAGCAACTCAATCTATTGTGGTACTTGCAAGCACTGGGTACATAAACGGTGCAGTGGAATAAAGGGCAAACTGACAGAAACTAACCGTTTTAGCTGCAAGAGGTGCAAAGAAGGAGAGGCAACCTGTGACTTAGACCTACATAAAGTGCATTTGGAGGATGAGGATATTGAGGTTGTCCAGAAGTTTTGCTACCTTGGTGACACCCTTGGAGCTGAGGGGGGAGCTGGTGCAAGTGTTACAGCAAGGGTTAACAGTGGATGGAGTAAGTTCAGGGAGCTGATGCCATTGTTAACCAGCAGAGCTCTGCCATTACCTACCAAAGGTAGAGTCTACCAGGCATGTGTACGTAGCACAATGATGTATGGCAGTGAAACTTGGCCAGTGAAAGCTGAAGATGTCAGCCGCATGGAGCGGAATGACATGAGAATGATAAGATGGATGTGCAACGTAAGTCTAAAGGACAGGCTCAGTTCTAATGAACTCAGAAGGAGATTGAATCTGGACAGTATTGGCAGCTGTATGCAGAATAGGAGGCTTCGTTGGTTTGGTCATGTGGAGAGAATGGACAAGAATGCTTGGACAAGTAGATGCAGAACAATCAAGGTGACAGGAACCACTGGCAGAGGAAGACCAAAGAAAACATGGGAGGAAGTGATAAGGATGGATCTGAAAGAAAAAGGTGTCAGCAAAGACCTGGTGAAGGATAGGATAACTTGGAAGTCAATTTCAAGAAATCATCCAACACATGGTAGCATGTAAAACAGACGTTAAACCGAATATGATGATGATGATATGATGATGATATATATACACATATGTACATACACAGTTAACAGGATTTGATGGTTAAGACTAAACAGTAACCCATTTGCTGTCATCTTAAAAAGATACTTAAGTTATAAACATCTTTACTTATAAAAGAAACATTAGTTGAACATCATTCCAGAAAATAAAGCAGCACTTTACTTTGTTGCCTAAATGTAATTTTTATTTTTCAAATAGTAAAAATATAAAGAAACTGTAAAGTCTGAGACTCCATTTCCTAGTCCTACAGATTTTTTTGTTTTAAAGTGCTCCATTATTTTTACTTGATCCTCATCAGACCCCAGTATTCCATTATGTTGCTCATTAATTCTTGTTATGCCTAACTATGAAAAAATAAAGATTTTCATTCTTTGTAATTTAAAAATTTTGCTGATAGTAGATTCATGCATTAATTTCAACTGCTCTTTTCTATATTTCTAGATCCTTCTTTAGGTTAGCATTAAGAATATATATATATATATATATATATATATATATATATATATATATATATACTTTTGTTAGTTTTAACATAGTGGTATGAAGCAATCAAGCTTCAAGGATTAGGGGTAGGGAAAAAATTTTGTTTTTGTTTTTGCCTTCCATTCTGTTTTTACCCTTTTCATTCCCCTTAATATTGCCATTAATACAACTATTTTCTGGGATTTTTTAAGGTCCAACCCCCACTGCAAGGTTAGAGACGTCCCCCTTTGTTGTTGTTAGCTGGAAACTCCTTGAAATTTAACGTCTTTTTAAAACCTTGAATGTTTTTGCAATTTTTCTAATTTTTGGTATATATTTTTTCAGGACTAACCGTAATAGGTTACAACCATTAGTTTTTTGAAGTCTGAGATGGTGAAAATCAAAAAATAATTCCAGCCACATATTAGTAAATCAGTTGGTACAAAAGATGTCAGAAATAAAAGAAATTCATTTTTCCCAAATTTTAGAAATAGCCAGAAATTTTAAACAGTCACAAAATTGGACTACTCAGAACTATGTAGCTAAAATTATCAGGAATAGATTTCTTGCAGGTGCAAACAATTGATGGCAATTTGGGGCAAATTTGAGATAAGTTTGAAGACCTTTTGAGACAAACAGCTGTTAAATTTGGATGGGATATTTCCCCTAGGTTTTCTTTGTGAAATCATGTACCCTCTTAAGCTAAATCTTTTGCCATTACACACTACACTGTCAGGATTTTTCTTTATTGTTTTAAGTGTTTCAATAGCTTAATCATTATAGTTAATCGTTTTTGAAGTTTGTAGAGGTGTTAAGACATGTGTGGCATATTTGCCCTACTTGTTAAAGTGTTTTAGTCAGTAGCAGTTTTGTTTTATCATGGATGAGTCATATGACAGACTACAGTATGAAGCCTAACAGAAGCCAGTTTGGCATTGAATGCTTGAGTCACTGACATGATGCTGTCATAATCATTTGTAAAGGATTTAACATGTGTCAGGATAGTGAGCTTTTCACCAAAGTTTTTTCTCACTGTGCTCAATTTCTTTGTTGGTAAAAAATTCCTTTGCATTTGCAGTGGCTACATCATTATTCATACAAAATTTCTTACATGAATTTGCCTTCCTTAAATACAGTACCAGGCTAGGATACAGATCTGCAACAATTCCATTTTCTAAAACAGTTTATATGATGTAATGAAACAGCCTGTATTGAAAAACATCACCCTGTATTTCCAATTAATAGTATAATTTACATGCCCATTTAAACTCTTCAAAGTGTTGCCAGTATTGGTACACCTTTTTTTATGTTTAGTAGACAAGATGTAAAATTGTGATTTGTATGTGATAGGTTTTCCATGTTATTATACCCAATTTTATGCGAATTTAATATGCAGATGTACCATCAACACATTAATAGGCTGCAGCTAGGGCTATGTGCCTTCTCATTTAGTGACCGGCAGTTTTGGTTTGTAACCCGTTTTGGCTCATGCCACACCAGATGCATCTTCAGATAATTTTTAAAGGTAGAGATTCAAGAACTGCATTGTTTAAAGTTTGTGAACCTGATTTTCACTGTCTCAGAAATGGTACAGCCATCATAACAGATCATTAGGGTAGGAAAATTGTTAATTGATATAGTTGCCTGTGTAGTTTTATGAAATGATTTTAAAAGGCCTCCTAAAGCACAGCAATGCCATGATTTAAAGTTCTTTCAAGGAGCTGTATAAGTTGCCTAAAATTAAGGCTGTATTGAGGTGTCAGTGTGAAGGTAATACTTAAAGAAAACTTTATATAACTTATATACTCAATCTGCAGACAGTACCGTTTCGCCCTTTGTGGGCTCATCAGTGCAGCACAGAGCTTCTGAGACATAACTCTCTGGCCATGTTGCCGGAGCAAACACAACCTAAAGAGTTGTTGTGGAATATATGTCACTTGTATATAGATCTAAAAACATGTTTATTTACCTGGAGTTTCAGAATTTAAAGTTACTGAGCAAGGGGAAATCAACACATTTTTTGTATGAAGCTTATATATCAGTCTGATGTAGGTCCTGGTTTGAAATCAAAAACTTTTTTATAACAGTGACTTACTATTTCGTTTTAGGTCAGCTGTATAGAGGGGGAGAATATGGCAGCAGGACCATACAATTACTCATATATATTCAAGTATATTATTATAGGTAAATTAATGTCATTTACTACTAGTTTTTGAATAGATTATGTTTTGATATTTATAGATGTTTAATGTTTTGAAAGTTTTCAAGGTTGTAAAGAGAAAGTATTTCTGTTATAGTTTTGCAAGAGAAAATCTGAGGCAAATTGGTGGTGAAGAACCATACAAGGCAAGGCATAAAGCCACAAACCACTTCATTTGTAGAGCTGTTAGGGAAAGAAAGGGAAAAAAGATATTTAAAATGTGAGAAAAAAGCTTATGCCAAGAGACAAGTTGATTTTAGATTCTATAGCATTCAAGTCGTATGACACCAGAAAACACCCAGTGTTTCAGAGAGTTACACAGTTGTGCCCAATGCAGATTTTATTGCTTTCTTTTTACAGTGTTTATTACTTTTACATTGTATTGATTTTGTCATTTGGCTTTATTTGTCTGTGTCCTAGGTGATATGGGAGTAGGTAAATCATGCCTTTTACACCAGTTTACAGAAAAGAAATGTAAGTTTCTTCATTAGTCTATCAAATTATTCAATTTTTGTTCACAATTCAAAGTTTAACATCTAAAAAGCAGACCCTGAAAAGAAAAGGGTGATTGTTTGGACTTTTAAATGGTGTTTCTGTTAAATTTGCATTACTTATATATTTTTTTTATATATTAAAGGACTTAAAGTACAAATAAAATTACAGCAATTTGTTGTTCTTATTTTCATCTCATTTTTTCTCCCCTACATGCAATACTTGCAAGACATTTTTTTACACTGCCAAGCACCAATGTACCTTCTGAAGCATTCATAAGACCCCCTATAAAAATTGCACTGGTTGTCTTTACTTTTCCATATGTAACATTGGTTCGGGCACTTGTGCAAGAAGCTCTGTTTTTTGCCCTACTTGGTCTACACCACCCAAACTAATAAGTACTGAATTTGCACTGAGCATTTTCTGATTCCAGCTGGAATCAGAAAATTTAAGTCCCTCTTTTGTTGACATGAAATGCCTTCTTTTTTTCCTTATGTGCAGTATTACATTGTGTCTGATAGTAGACATATAGTGTTAACCAGTGGTATTTTTATTAATCTCATCATTTCTTATCCTATGCTTTGACATTCAACTTATTAAAAACTTTTTTTTAATGTGACTTAAATCAATTACGGAGACACCAGCTACATAAAAGAGAAGATCACAAGACAATATGAACTGAAAATTTTAAACTGACATTTTGAAAAAAACCCAGAAAACATTGCCAGAACACCTTTGAGTTTAATAGGAAATAAGTGAGAACTTGAATAAAAGACCAGAAAAAATTATATGTTAAAATTCCAAAGCAAAGCATATTGGAGTGACTTTACATGTACTTGAGTCTTTCCGCAGATGCAGTAAATGTAATGAATACCAAATACACAAAAGAAAGGGAGAAGTGTTTTACTTCGAGGTTTAGCAACTGCTTAAAGAAAAAGTTTTCAATCACTATAAGCATGACCACCGTATGTGGCCTCAAAATCAGAAGAAAACTCTCCAGTATGCCCATTCAGGTCAACTCCAATGAGTATTATCTTTTTTTCTGGTATAGCAGCTAACAGACTTATGATATGATCATAGAGTTTATCCTTTTCGTCAGTTGATAAACCAGCCTGAGGTGAATAGCAACTAATGGTGTTGAGAATCAGTGTATCAACCAGAAATTCTAACTGAATACAGCAATGATTAAGTCAATTAACAGAGATGACAGCAACTACCCTTTTTTCTGCCAACATTATCCAAACATCTCTTAATTCATTCAGATGAGTTACCACTCCAGAAGAACTTGTAGTTGCTTTCCTTACCTTCACTTTTATGGGCTGAACCCATTTTTGCATAGAGCAAATATCCACAACCCATTCCCACCACTTTTGGGGCGCTGGCTTTAATTGAACCAACATTAACGGTTTCTGTTTGCATATTGGATGTTCCAGTTGGTCTATCACCTTGACCTGGAAAATGTTTTTGGTAACACATTCTTGCATAACCAATGCAACTTCAGTCATGATTGAAGAAAAATTTTACAGCCGGTTCCCCTTCCTGATGCCCTTCCCAATGCCATCCCCTCCAAATGGGTTGACTGTTTTTTTTCTGAGACACCATCTCATCATAGTTCTCTACTAACTGGAGCAAAGTGCCTATCTGTTGTCAAAAAATCATTGGCACAGTCACATATTTCTGAGCCACCATCAGTCTTTTGTTGGGGACCACAGGAACTACTGCTACCCTTCAAGTAGCAGGATTTTTATTCAAGGTNAACCTGATTTTCACTGTCTCAGAAATGGTACAGCCATCATAACAGATCATTAGGGTAGGAAAATTGTTAATTGATATACTTGCCTGTGTAGTTTTATGAAATGATTTTAAAAGGCCTCCTAAAGCACAGCAATGCCATGATTTAAAGTTCTTTCAAGGAGCTGTATAAGTTGCCTAAAATTAAGGCTGTATTGAGGTGTCAGTGTGAAGGTAATACTTAAAGAAAACTTTATATAACTTATATACTCAATCTGCAGACAGTACCGTTTCGCCCTTTGTGGGCTCATCAGTGCAGCACAGAGCTTCTGAGACATAACTCTCTGGCCATGTTGCCGGAGCAAACACAACCTAAAGAGTTGTTGTGGAATATATGTCACTTGTATATAGATCTAAAAACATGTTTATTTACCTGGAGTTTCAGAATTTAAAGTTACTGAGCAAGGGGAAATCAACACATTTTTTGTATGAAGCTTATATATCAGTCTGATGTAGGTCCTGGTTTGAAATCAAAAACTTTTTTATAACAGTGACTTACTATTTCGTTTTAGGTCAGCTGTATAGAGGGGGAGAATATGGCAGCAGGACCATACAATTACTCATATATATTCAAGTATATTATTATAGGTAAATTAATGTCATTTACTACTAGTTTTTGAATAGATTATGTTTTGATATTTATAGATGTTTAATGTTTTGAAAGTTTTCAAGGTTGTAAAGAGAAAGTATTTCTGTTATAGTTTTGCAAGAGAAAATCTGAGGCAAATTGGTGGTGAAGAACCATACAAGGCAAGGCATAAAGCCACAAACCACTTCATTTGTAGAGCTGTTAGGGAAAGAAAGGGAAAAAAGATATTTAAAATGTGAGAAAAAAGCTTATGCCAAGAGACAAGTTGATTTTAGATTCTATAGCATTCAAGTCGTATGACACCAGAAAACACCCAGTGTTTCAGAGAGTTACACAGTTGTGCCCAATGCAGATTTTATTGCTTTCTTTTTACAGTGTTTATTACTTTTACATTGTATTGATTTTTTCATTTGGCTTTATTTGTCTGTGTCCTAGGTGATATGGGAGTAGGTAAATCATGCCTTTTACACCAGTTTACAGAAAAGAAATGTAAGTTTCTTCATTAGTCTATCAAATTATTCAATTTTTGTTCACAATTCAAAGTTTAACATCTAAAAAGCAGACCCTGAAAAGAAAAGGGTGATTGTTTGGACTTTTAAATGGTGTTTCTGTTAAATTTGCATTACTTATATATTTTTTTTATATATTAAAGGACTTAAAGTACAAATAAAATTACAGCAATTTGTTGTTCTTATTTTCATCTCATTTTTTCTCCCCTACATGCAATACTTGCAAGACATTTTTTTACACTGCCAAGCACCAATGTACCTTCTGAAGCATTCATAAGACCCCCTATAAAAATTGCACTGGTTGTCTTTACTTTTCCATATGTAACATTGGTTCGGGCACTTGTGCAAGAAGCTCTGTTTTTTGCTCTACTTGGTCTACACCACCAAAAAACTAATAAGTACTGAATTTGCACTGAGCATTTTCTGATTCCAGCTGGCATTTAAGTCTCTCTTTTGTTGACATGAAATGCCTTTTTTTCCTTAAGTGCAGTATTACATTGTGTCTGATAGTAGACATATAGTGTTAACCAGTGGTATTTTTATTAATCTCATCATTTCTTATCCTATGCTTTGACATTCAACTTATTAAAAACTTTTTTTTAATGTGACTTAAATCAATTACGGAGACACCAGCTACATAAAAGAGAAGATCACAAGACAATATGAACTGAAAATTTTAAACTGACATTTTGAAAAAAAACCAGAAAACATTGCCAGAACACCTTTGAGTTTAATAGGAAATAAGTGAGAACTTGAATAAAAGACCAGAAAAAATTATATGTTAAAATTCCAAAGCAAAGCATATTGGAGTGACTTTACATGTACTTGAGTCTTTCCGCAGATGCAGTAAATGTAATGAATACCAAATACACAAAAGAAAGGGAGAAGTGTTTTACTTCGAGGTTTAGCAACTGCTTAAAGAAAAAGTTTTCAATCACTATAAGCATGACCACCGTATGTGGCCTCAAAATCAGAAGAAAACTCTCCAGTATGCCCATTCAGGTCAACTCCAATGAGTATTATCTTTTTTTCTGGTATAGCAGCTAACAGACTTATGATATGATCATAGAGTTTATCCTTTTCGTCAGTTGATAAACCAGCCTGAGGTGAATAGCAACTAATGGTGTTGAGAATCAGTGTATCAACCAGAAATTCTAACTGAATACAGCAATGATTAAGTCAATTAACAGAGATGACAGCAACTACCCTTTTTTCTGCCAACATTATCCAAACATCTCTTAATTCATTCAGATGAGTTACCACTCCAGAAGAACTTGTAGTTGCTTTCCTTACCTTCACTTTTATGGGCTGAACCCATTTTTGCATAGAGCAAATATCCACAACCCATTCCCACCACTTTTGGGGCGCTGGCTTTAATTGAACCAACATTAACGGTTTCTGTTTGCATATTGGATGTTCCAGTTGGTCTATCACCTTGACCTGGAAAATGTTTTTGGTAACACATTCTTGCATAACCAATGCAACTTCAGTCATGATTGAAGAAAAATTTTACAGCCGGTTCCCCTTCCTGATGCNTTTTTCCTTAAGTGCAGTATTACATTGTGTCTGATAGTAGACATATAGTGTTAACCAGTGGTATTTTTATTAATCTCATCATTTCTTATCCTATGCTTTGACATTCAACTTATTAAAAACTTTTTTTTAATGTGACTTAAATCAATTACGGAGACACCAGCTACATAAAAGAGAAGATCACAAGACAATATGAACTGAAAATTTTAAACTGACATTTTGAAAAAAAACCAGAAAACATTGCCAGAACACCTTTGAGTTTAATAGGAAATAAGTGAGAACTTGAATAAAAGACCAGAAAAAATTATATGTTAAAATTCCAAAGCAAAGCATATTGGAGTGACTTTACATGTACTTGAGTCTTTCCGCAGATGCAGTAAATGTAATGAATACCAAATACACAAAAGAAAAGGAGGGGTGTTTTACTTTGAGGTTTAGCAACTGATTAAAGAAAAAGTTTTCAATCACTATAAGCATGACCACCGTATGTGGCCTCAGAATCAGAAGAAAACTCTCCAGTATGCCCATTCAGGTCAACTCCGATGAGTATTATCTTTTTTTCTGGTACAGCAGCTACCAGACTTATGATCTGATCATAGAGTTTATCCTTTTCCTCAGTTGATAAACCAGCCTGAGGTGAATAGCAACTAATGGTGTTGAGAATCAGTGTATCAACCAGAAATTCTAACTGAATACAGCAATGATTAAGTCAATTAACAGAGATGACAGCAACTACCCTTTTTTCTGCCAACATTATCCAAACATCTCTTAATTTATTCAGATGAGTTACCACTCCAGAAGAACTTGTAGTTGCTTTCCTTACCTTCACTTTTATGGGCTGAACCACCATGCAATCTTTTTTTTTTGCATAGAGCAAATATCCAGAACCCATTCCCACCACTTTTTGGGCCCTGGCTTTAATTGAACCAACATTAACGATTTCTGTTTGCATATTGGATGTTCCAGTTGGTCTATCACCCTGACCTGGAAAATGTTTTTGGTAACACATTCTTGCATAACCAATGCAACTTCAGTCATGATTGAAGAAAAATTTTACAGCCAGTTCCCCTTCCTGATGCCCTTCCCAATGCCATCCCCTCCAAATGGGTTGACTGTTTTTTTTCTGAGACACCATCTCATCATAGTTCTCTACTAACTGGAGCAAAGTGCCTATCTGTTGTCAAAAAATCATTGGCACAGTCACATATTTCTGAGCCACCATCAGTCTTTTGTTGGGGACCACAGGAACTACTGCTACCCTTCAAGTAGCAGGATTTTTATTCAAGGTTTACTCCTCTAGATCTGCTGTGTTCAGGCATTGCCCATGCATAGTAACAGGGTAACCTCAAGAAGAATATGGCTCTTCACCACACATTGAGACAATCATTCACTGTGGAGAGTCTGTATTTTGCACATTCCACAGTGCTGGGATGCAAGGAGACCAGTCAAGGATGCCCCAGAGCCACTTGGAAAGGTGCTGCTCCTTTACATACTATTTACCACCATTATATAATAGCTTGATACCACATAAACCACTGATTATAAGCCCACCACTTATAACTGGAACCTCTATATTTTGTAGATGACTTAGATCAAGGCTTGTTACCTTTACTCCCTGTGCAAACCCATATACCATGCTGAAAAATTTACACAGTGTATAGCCATATTATAAAATAAAACAATTGTTTTCCGTAATATTAGGTAATTTGAATTACTTTTGAATTTACAATGACAAAGAAATTAATGAACAAATAGTCTGCCTTGAATTATTTTGGATTCATTTGGAAACATTTGGGAACCCATCTGTGATCCACAGTTGCCTGTGGATGATGGAATAGTGAATGAAATTGTCTTTGAACTTCAAGCTTGTCCAGTCCCTCCTAGCGAAAGTTCATTTTATTTGTCTAATGTACTTTGAAGACTGAAGTTGTACACAGTGAAGTGTATGGTATAATATGAGTTGTAGACAAAGATCATTAGAGATATTTTGACTTTAGTTAATATGAGGATCAACATTAAATTGCAGAAGTAAAGTTATTAAAATTAAATGTTGGTGCTTATTTGATTTGTTTTGTGATTACTGTTTGTCGTATTGTAATGGGACTCAGACATTCAGATAATGCTTAGACTTGGTCTTACAGCAAAGCCCAACTTATTTGTTTGCGCAAAAAAATGCTGATAAAAAATATCTCAAGAGGCACACAAGGGTGCACACTAAGCAAGTGGCATGCAGATTTTTTTGTAACCACACCCGATAATTTATTAAAAAGGACAGGGAATGCATTTGTAATCTGCTAGGCAATTTAAAATTGCCTAGCTGAAAAAGCTAGCTAAAATGCAATTCCAGCAATCTTAAAAAACTACCCGAGATCCGAGGTAGATATTAACAGTTAATTAATGCAACGGTTGGATTAGTATTGCCAGCATTTCCTCAGATAAATAATAAGGACAAATCAAGCCGGTCGTAATAACTTTGTTGCTATTTCATCAGCATACAATCTTTGACTTTGCTGATCAAACCAAAGTTTAAACATTTTCAATATCGCAACAAGGTCATGGTCAAAATCTGACTCTCTTTTACAGAATTTTCCCCGTAAAGCAGACGATGGAAATTCTGTTTGCACAATGTGCAAGAGAGTTGTAAAAAGAGGACAGAAACCCAAAGACAGACCCAAAACCTTACAGTACTGCGCCTTTTCACTACAATTTGAAATGCTGGCAGAAAAATGAATGCGATTCATTGCAACTCACTCCAAAACGGAAAAAAAATTGAAAGAAAGAAGCAGTTTGGAAACAACACTTGAAAATAGCTTTACAACAACAAAAATAAGGGTTATCAACTACTCCCACTCGATTGCATCACACAACCATCATTTTTCGATTGTCGAGAATTAGGGGTTTCATGAACTTCTTGTCCATTTGGAACATCGTTACCTTATTCCTGTCCGAAAGTACTTAGCACAGAAGACACTTCCAGAACTTTATGATAGTGTGTGATCTTCCACTGTCGGTCAAATGGATGTGGAAAAGTTCATCTCAGTTACTTAAGATCTCTGGACCTACACAGAGTCAACCGAGTCCTTCATTTCTTTAACTATACATTGGCTGAACGACGACTTTAACAGTAAGAGTGCAATATTAAGGCATTTTCCAGGAAAACACACCGGTTCTTTAATTGAATTGGCTTTTCGTCCGATGCCTCAAGAATCGTCAATTGAACATTCTAGAATCCATATGCTTGTGCGTAATGGTGGGTCCAACATTGTGCCTAGGTCACAAATTGACAGTATTTGTGGCCTATGTTTCATTCACAAATTGCAACTTTGCATAGATGATTCAATAGGCAGAAAACTGTAAGTTAAATGTGTTCAACAGCTAGAAAAAAAGTTACCAATTTTCACCATTCCAGTCAAGTTTGTACCTCATTTGAGAACATTTGGTTAGAAAATTCTCCCGATATCCGTTGCTTCTTGCCCAAGATGTGAAGTCACACCGAAACAGTACACTTCTAATGCTACACCGTCTCAGTCTAAAAAAAACAATTGTGGTTCAGTTGTGTGCCGATGATCATGAAATTCTGATTCCTACAGCCTACGAGTAGCAAGTAATGGTAAAGGAATTTGCCTTTTGCAACCATTTTTAGAAATTGCGAGAAAAGTGTGTGGTGATCAGTTTTTACTTTCATCAGTAATTCCTGACGTTGGAGCATTAGATGTCTTTCGGAATACAATGTGAAAGACTGGCGTTGGTATGTTCAAGGACGAGCTGCAAAGTTCTCTGAAGAAGCGGGGTTTTTTACAAGAACACGAAGATATCATGCCAGGGGAACCGTATTTATTACGTTTCCTTTTGTTTAAAGAAAGGTACGTGCGACGGTAATCATTTTCTTATGGAATAACGATGGGAATATGAAATTTTAAAAATTGCCAAACAAAAAATGGAACGAGAAAGTAAAGAAGAAAAGAAAAAAAGAAGTAAAAGTTAACCTTTGGCAAAGAAAAGGAAGGTAAACGCTTTACAAGAAAACAGCCCTATCATGGAGCAAGACGAAGGAAGAGAAAGAATATACACTGCTCCTTTCTCAGTATTGGCAGCTGAAGTGGAAGCATATATTAACATGAAGTTGCATTATCTCACATATCACAACTGGTAAAACAGTACTTGTAATTGCCTGGCTGAAATGTATGCCCAGAAAGGCTATTTTTAGATGCAGGTAATATTTTTGAAGAAAAGCGCTCAGGACTGTTGTCTCGCAACGGCAAAAAAATTACATTTTGTTCATCATAATTTAAATAGAATTTAATAACGTAGGCCCGTATCTTACCTTACATGTTGAAATTCTGAAAACCAAATTTAATTCTAAAATGTATTTTAGTTGTATAATTATTTTCAATAAGGTGAAATGATGGGTATTTTGAAGTGCAAAACAGACACTGAATTAGATTTTTTGAATTAATCTCTTATGCTTTTCTTGGGGAGTTTTATTATTGTCAAATGGTAGTCAATGGCATTAGTGATATACCAAAGTTCGTCTTACCCACGCTAATCACTAAACCACAGCTCTTCTAAATGAGGGACGGGTGTATGGTTGAAATAAAAAGTCACTCTTACAGTATCATAATCAACACACTGGGTTAACACACTGGGTCAACACACTGGGTCAACACACTGGGTCAACACACTGGGTCATGGATTTTTAAAGTTTATCCGTTCTGCAAGGGCTTACTCCAATTGGTATTTTTTTTAAATTTTCTATTAGTTTTATAAACACATATTTAAATTTTAGTTATGGCGGATTGCCCCCATACAATTGGCGTAGAATTTGGTACAAGAATAGTAGAAGTTGCAGGACAGAAAATCAAATTACAGATCTGGGATACTGCAGGTCAAGAGCGATTTAGGTGAGTTAAAAAGGTTTCAAAACAATACTAAGTAATAATGAAATCATCACATTGTTATTTGAAAAAGATTGACCTTTTGCTGTAACACAAAGACTACATTTGCATGATCGGTTGGAAATGAAAATTGCACGCAACTGTCATTTAGCTAACAGCTTACTTTACAATACGTTTTACATTGCGATCAGAGTGATATTTCCTACTTTGCTGTGGTTTGTAAAGACTAGAGAATGTTGCATATTTAAATAGCCGAAGAGGTGGGGGATTGTGGGTTTAAATGGAGGCAAATAAATACTATCAGTTAGTTGAAGAAATTGGTTGGCCATCATATTCTTTTGTAATTCTCAGAATGCTATTGCTATGTAAGCATGACTAGGCATCT
>RDPX01000233.1:1124734-1151837 GCA_003991215.1 Morbakka virulenta | reverse complement strand
CTCTCTCTCTCTCTCTCTCTCTCTCTCTCTCTCTCCCTCTCTCTCTCTCTCGCTCTCCCTCTCTCTCTCTCTCTCTCTCTCTCTCTCTCTCTCTCTCTCTCTCTCTCTCTCTCTCTCTCTCTCTCTCTCTCTCTCTCTCTCTCTCTCTCTCTCTCTCTCTCTCTCTCTCACACACACACACACACACACACACTCTCTCTCACTCACTCAGTCACACACACACACACACGCTCTCGTTCGCACTCACACACATGTTTTCTCCAAGGCTTGTATGAATGTACCACCTAGTAGATATTAGTATTCATTCTTTTTCCCAGTGGTGATAACGTTGAAGAAGCTTTTCTAGAGACAGCAAAAAAGATATTCCAAAGCGTTCAGGATGGAAGGTAATTTTTTAAATTTTTATCCCCCATTAACTGTTTTTAACATAACCAGTAGTATTGTAAATGTTTTACACATAAGCCATTTTCACTTCCTAAGTGAATATATGTCTTGATAAAACGTTAACTACATTTAAGTAGGATAGTTAAGAATTATTGAGGAGCCGTGGCTTGATGGTTAGTGCAGTTAGTTGCACAGTAACCAATAGGTTCCGGGTTCGATTCCCCGGGCGAGGAGAATTTGGAGCTTTACAAAAGAAAAGGCCATTGGTTGCATCCGGAAAGGATGCAACCAATGGCCGGAAAGTGGCAGGAAAGGCATCCGGCCAAGAAATTCGTCATTGTCAAAACAAAGTCCCTCTGAAGGGCACCGTCTGATCCTCAATTACCTTAACCTTAATCCTCTCCGTGCCAGGAGGCATATATAAGGCCTCGACATAACTCCTCCACTTGGATCGGTCTGCAGCTTCATGACGTGTTGCGTTCCACGTGCTCCAGTCAGCTTTGTTGCGCTCCATCTCAACCATTCTGCGCCACGTTGTTTTCGACCGACCTCTTTTCCTTCTTCCTTTTGATGTCCATCCGAGGGCAGCAGCACAGTCGTCTGACGGGTCCTTCCAATCTGTAACTATCCATCTCCCGTGTGACCTGTGCTGCTGCTCCAGTCCTATTCATAGATCTTACATTTCAATGTCCGATGTTAATGGGTTTTTGGGGGTTAGCGTAAGATCCCATCGGACGCAGAGCTTCCCGAAGGCTTTGTCTCAACGTCGTCAAAATGCCACCGTCGGCGATATCTACTGCTCTGAGTAATGGTGTTTAAAGATTCTGTAACATGGCTTCCTTTTTTTTACATGAGTGGGTTGTTAACCCAAAGAAAACCCCCAGTCTGAAGGACCAGTCCCAATCGCGAAAAATAACGCAGGGGAAAATGACGTTAAAACAAAACAAAAATAGAGGATTATTGATATGTTGTGAACATGGAAATAGTGCAGTTATTGCCGGGGGAGAAAAATCATACAAGGGTTTTTCGAACAAGAATTGACGTGGTTTTACGGAAGAAAATCAGAAGCTACCTGCTCCATATATTGTCATGAATTTCTGTTCCTATGTGTACGGAAGGAGTAAGGACCTCATATAATTAAATGCGTGTGTATTTTTTCTAATTTGTCATCTGCTTGTACATTAGTCTGTGCAAACTATGTGTGTTGAAACTGATTCAGAATCTGTCGTGATAAGTGAGGTCTGACATTAGTACTTTATTTCATTGAACGGTAAGTATAATGAGCTTCTTAAGTTAATAAATGGGTTAAAATCTGGCGGATTACTTTACAAGAAGGTGTCATTCGAACTGATTTGTTTGATTAATAAAACGATGCCAGGAGTTAGATTTAAGATTCTAAGATCACACGTTAACCTCTCACCTCGCCCCCTGCACACCCATATTGCTCCTTCCTTTATTTTGGGTCTTAATAAAGCAAGTTAAAATTTATTGCCGGTTATATGTTGATATATATGTAATATACATAGTTTTATTTGATATTTCAGCTTTTTCTGTCATGTGAACTTCCTATAGCAAAGGAAGGATTCGCATCATTTTCCGGCAGAACCCCACCAATTTTACCATCTTTTCAAAGCACTCGATTTTTTGCGCTTTAATACCAATATTTATTCAGAAAGCGGTAGAAAGACGTTCATTAGTTTTGTGTAAATGACGAATTTTATGTTCAGGACTGGGGCATATTGAACTAAAAGCATGGAAAAGGCACGAAGTGTGAGCAGTTTTGAAACTGCGAACATGGTAAAAAAGGAGCCAGGTAGAAACCGCATATTAAAGTTAAAAGCTCAATCTAAAAACGATGTAATCATCCAGAAGGACCCTGTTTTCATTCATTTTTTTAGTTCTTCCCCGAAGCTCAACTGGTTTTTTTCACTTAAATTTGGATGGCCTGAAAAGATGAATTGATTTAGAGAGATTGAAGTTGACTATGCTTGACGTACATTCTTTCTATCTTGTTATTACGAAATAACTCAAAGTTTGTTGCTTTTTTCATTGTTTGAACACAGTTTTAGAATTTTTAAAATTTGAATCGTCTCTTTTTTTCTAAATCAATTCCTCTAAATGCTATCATGGTTTAAAACATGAGAAAGGTAGTTGCGAGTTAAGTTTGCTGACAAATAAAAGTTTGTTCAGTTTGTACAGCAGTATTTTAAACAGTTATTTTGTTTCACGTTTGTGTGAGTTACAGCTCTTTCTAATGAACATGGAGTGGGTGATTGTGGAAATTATATGTTTAAAAATTATTGTTCCTATTATTATTATTATTATTATTATTATTATTATTATTATTATTATTATTATATTATTATTATTATTATTATTATTATTAACACAAGCAATGGTACCAATATACAACACGATGTTTATAAAAATACATAAGAAGTTCTGAAAGCTGTACAGACAGAACACAAGGAGCGTTTACAAAGTCATCTTACTACTCAAGGTACTATTCTCTCATTTCTCTTTGACAACGCAACTTCAAAATATAACAAGTTTTGGTCCGAAGTTCAAAGTAAGCTGCCCAAAAATATCTTCAGCTTTACCATTCGTTATTTGAATAACACCCTTCCAACTCGTAAAAATCTATCTAAATGGAAACTTAGTCTATCGTCCTCTTGCTCTTCCTGCTTTGAAACAGAAACCCTTCTTCATGTTGTCGCCGGCTGCAAAACGTACCTTCAGGAAGGTCGATATACTTGGAGACACAACTCAGCATTACAGTTTTTAGCAGGTTCTCTCAAATCTCTTGAAGGCTGTACAATATATGCTGATATCTGTGGATTCTTATCGCCATGTATTATAACTGGAGATGCCTTGAGGCCTGATTTGCTCTTAGTTACTCCACAACAACAGCTATACATTCTTGAATTGACCGTGGGCTATGAAACAAACCTGGATAAAAATTCTTCTCGCAAATACGAAAAATATCGTTCTTTAATTCGTGATTTACAATCCAGCTTTTCGAAAGTTAGTTTCGTAAATCTCTCCATGAGCTCTTTAGGTATATTCGGTAAATCTTGTATTACTTTCAGTAAAATGTGCAACGCTTTGAACATCGACAACAAACACGAGCGCTTTCTTTCAACCAAACTTTCCAACATAATCATTCGCACCACATACTACATATTCTGTCGTAGAAATAAACCATGGACCAGCCCTGAACTATTGTCGCTTTATTGATTTTGTTAGTAAAATATTTAATTTTGATTTTGTTAAATAGGCAAGCCAATGCAAACTACCTTGATTAGTGAGGTTTGTAATTGTATATGTTCAGATGAAAAAATAAAAAGTTTCCATTATTATTATTATTATTATTATTAGTAGTAGTAGTAGTAGTAGTAGTAATAGTAGTAGTAATAGTAGTAGTAGTAGTAATAGTAGTAGTAGTAGTAGTAGTAATAGTAGTAGTAGTAGAAACAGTAGTAATAGCAGTAATAGTATAGAGTATAAAGTTACTAGTATATTAATATTAATATCATCATTAGCTTCAGCCTTGTTGGGAATGAGTAACGTCACAGATAACCGAACACATAAACGCCACTGATGGCTACTCTTTCATAACATTTGGGGATTCCATAGAGTATCCAATTGTTCAAGGATACAGAATTTAGCCACAAGACACAAACGTTTTAATCAATACGTATTCACTAAGAAATGGATTAGGTCAGGGGCGAGTTTTTACGATTGCCTTTTTATTATAACACATCAGCCACTGGTGTTAGCCAAGACTTGTTATTGTATGCTTATCTTAAGGCATTTCTTGTGTTTAAATTCTGGTCTCGAATATTATTTTTTTTCTAGCCTTGACTTAAATGCTGCTGAATCAGGAGTTCAACACAAGCCATCAGGCAGAGGTGGAGCAAATGTATTTCCGCAAGAACAACCAGCCAGTCAGGACAAATGTAATTGCTAACAGCAGTTTTTGACTGAAAGGTTGCGGTGTTTTTATGAAATATTAATAGCGAATAGCACCTTTTCTGTGCCCCGTGAGCCATCATACGATTTGGGATGGTTTATTGATAACGTTTGACTATGACATTACATAGTAAATCTAGGTGTTGCAAGGAAAGTATTGGCTGGGCTAGTATCTTCATGTTATAGAATGTGAAATGAATTCCCAAATGTTGTATGATTCCCCAAATGGTTACTATATGGTAATGAAGTTATCAATTTTCTATGGTAGGTTTGTAATTATTACTTCCAGTCGTTTACAAGGGCCGGGGGTTCCTCTATTTTATTATCAACATTAAATATGCGTTTTGCTTTTCTGATAATAAGACATTTAATTGACCATGTTGTTTCCGAAAAAATTATGTACCAAGCCCAGTCCCGATGTAGGGATTGGTGGGTTGGTATTAGTGTTTCTTGATGAAATTTGGATGTTGTCAGATATACGAGGTTTGTGGGACTTATGTTACTGCTGCCTATACACAGGAAGCCCAACGGGTTTTGTTGTCCGAATGGCCAGAGGGACTGGGTGTCAGTGTACATGGTCCATGAAACGCTAAGACTCACACTGTTAACACGGACGACATTCAATTGGTAAAATGGAATTCGTTGCAAGGGTGTTCTGTTTGAAGCTAGGAAAAGGTACTTAGATGGAGATTTAACAACTGTTCTGCTGGATCCTTTATAATTTGATTGCTTTGCTTGCCCTCACAGTTCTTGACTTACAACAAAAGTTTAGTAGACTTTACTATTCACAGGATGACTTTTAGCGAAGTTGAAAAACTACAGATCGATAAAAAGGATATTTGTTTTGTGCAATTAGAAGGGTCAATTATAGTTCCGTGAGAACTGTTAAGAAGTAAGGGAGCTAGTGGTGTTAAGGCACCAATAAAAATTTAAAACGTATCAATACCAATAATGTATCAACCCATGTTTACATGGGTTGAAGTAACTAACTTGCTTGAGTTACCTTAGCGCCATGTTCTGTTTACTTTTGCGAGAAATATTCGGCAAGCAGTTTTTTATGCCCGATAATCTGAATGTTTTCCGTTAAAATGCGATGCTAAAACGCCTTAATTTTCTTTACGAGAGTTAAAGTGAAATGTGTTTTTTTTCAGTAATAGAATTAATAATGCGGGAAAGGGAATAACAGACAGAGAGTGATGAAACTGTTTGTAAAAATTTGTGAGAAATGGTTGGCAGTATTTTGATACTCGGTAGTGGGAAGGGAAAAGGTAAGAAAGGTTGAAACTATTAGTTCGACCTAATTGTGTCAAGGAATGAAATTTTAAAGCTGAAAGAGCTAATTCAAGTGAACGTCCTGTGTGCAAAGTCCAAAGTTAGCTTTTGATGGCAAGGACCCATTATTTTCTTATGTGTCTTGTCAAAATTATGCCATCAAAAAGTCTGCATATCTTGTCAACGTGAGCAAAAAATATTTTCTTTGATAACTCCTTGTGTGTATTAAAGGAAAAGTAAGAATGTATGTCAGTATTGTATGTAATAAAATTGTCTGCTTGTGCAACTTGACGGCTGCACAGTCTGTAAAATACAAGTAATCCGTTCCCTTTGACCGCTTTCGCATTTTACACCCTGTAAGCACAGAAAAACAACCTGGGTTTGTGGCATCTCGTGCTCTTTTCACTCCACCCTTTAATGTACTTCTATCCCCACCATAAGGGTAACCTAAACTAAGGTAACAACTGATTCTCATGTCTCGATAAATTTGATAAATTTGTGTAAATGTTACATGTAAGAAATGCATATTAAAAGTCGATTGAATTAAGATTTTGCAAGTATAGAAAGTATCGACCTTCTATTGTAGGAAGTTTAGGCGTTTTGTGTCGAAATAATATCACTTTGTCGCTATACGTACGCCTCTCGCAGTCACAACACAATAGCAACCATAGGATTATTGGTATATTTATCAAGGTGACGTAGTATTTAGTTGATGGTGTACCACAAAAGAAATTTAGTTTGTGGTCACTTGGCCTTGATTACCGTGAGAAGTTGAACAATAAAAAGTAGGTTCCTAAGTAACCCAGGACAAATTTTTGGGTCGTTTGATATGTTATTTTAATACTTTACTATTTGGAGCTGGAAAATGGCTCTCAATGGCAACGTATCAAAATTAACTACAATGACCTGAACTCTATAATTCTTTAATCACGCAAATTCCACAGCACGCTTTTCATGTGGGCCAACTTCTTATGTAAAAAACGCTCTTAAACTGTGGTAACTGCCTTGGATATTTTGAAAAATTGAAGGAACTGAAGATTGCACAGATCATTTGTTTTTTATATTAAGAAATACTCCCCCGAGTGATTATGTAAATTACAATATATATTCATAATCGCCGCTCCAGGTAGGGTTTATACGCCATATTGAGATTTTTCGTTTTCGGGTATTCGCATAGGGTAAGAAGGTAATATAAAGGATAAGCATTAATCAGACGTGGTTACCGAGATTTCGTATTTAACAGATTTTTTTGTGCACTGCCCTTCCCCATCCGCAATCTAGATTTTTTTTATCGTCATAAATCGCCCATGCCATTCCCATTGCCATTTAACAATCTACACATTATCCCGGAGTTACTTTTTGTTGTAACAGTTTATCTATCGGGAGAACAAGAAGTGAATGCGAGTCTCGGAAGCAAATACAAGTCTCTTATCTGGACCCCCCACCCCACCCCATCATGATGAGTTGTAAGCTATGCCTAGTGCTGTCCAAAGCTATATTGATATATTGATGGCAGTACAATGTATTATAAAGTATCGTACAGCATAATGTAGATATAACGTAAGTTGTAATACAAACGGGGGATTATTAGTTCTGACACCATTTGTACAAGGCGATCACCATTTTAACTTGCATACCAGTTCATTGGTTTCCTGACAGTGTTACGTGATTTATTTTGTCAAATGCAATGGTAGTTGGGCTGTAAGTTTTTTTGTGCTTGTTATGTACACGAGGTGGTACTTGGCTCAAAATATGTTGGAAAATGTGNCCCACTCCCCCCCCCCCCCCCCAAGCTCTACAGCCATTGTTAAGCATCTATAGTGAAATATTGTTACTAATAATGATGTCCAATTTGTACTGATCCAATTGATAATGTGAGGTAGACATTAGAAGGAGACAGACATGTAAAGGGGGAGAATTCTGCCATTGTGTGAAACTGAAAAATGGCAGATGATGCCGAAAATCATCTGGCTTCTTGTGAGAAACACCTGTTACGGTAATAGACTTCCCTTCCCACCCTAAGGAAATTTATTGCATAAAATGACCTGTCTGCTACCCCACTATACTTTTGCATTTTCGTATGCTCATTATCGTAGTATCTTACTGCTTTTTTCAGCTTCGAATTTTCAGTGCTATGAAAATTAATGAAGCAAGATAATATGACACCACCAAATACACAGGGCACATCTGGACCCTTTCTTGGCTAGTCGTTAAGGATAATCAGCAGAAACGTCGTGGGGGGGGGGGAAGTGCCAAGGAAAGCATAATCCAGGCTTGTGGGGGAGGTGGCTGACCTATTTCGAACACAGATGCTCTCTCCGAAACCTTTTTAGTAGTATAAGCCCATGAGTTTTTTACTGGTTTCTGAAAGTGAGTTATTACGGTCCTTGAGAAACAGAAATAAGTACAACAATAACAAAGGATATCTCCATTAAGCATAAGCAGATTGTCGGAACCTGTACGGAGAACCGTATGACCATAAAGATATTGAAAGCTAATGGTCTGGTTTCACCTGAATTTTGGTAAGATGGCACGATTTCAAAACGTTAACACGGACTAGTCCCGTGAGGAACGGGAAAACAATTATTTGAAAGTTACGAAACGATTTCGTGGAACAAGCTGTACTGATGTCTTAGCAGGTAGTGTGTGAATAGTCCGTCAGGATTGCAAAGACTTCGCTGGTTTGGATGTTGTTTGGGGGCTTCGAAAACAAAAGGTATCTTAACCATGGTTAATTGCATTGGCTGAAAATAATGATAAAGTCTATTGTTTAATTGATAACCAGTCTGCTTCATCGTACAATGTAGGGCGAGCTTAGGTAAAAGGGCCTTGATAAGTTTTGTTGCCTTATTGTATTTGTTTCAGAGATTTAATGTTTATTTCAGCAATACTAATGTTATGTTTTGTTGAAGTTCGTTTTTTAACCTTGAAACACGGCGTCAATTCAAATCGGTTTTATTTTTTAGGCCCTTTATAGCGTAGAAACTATTGCCACTTGCACGGCTTTTTTTTAAACACTGTACTGTTTTCCAGCGCAACACATCACTGGAAAATGCCGGATGGAAATCACTTTTTGCGTCATCAACTTACATTAACACCTTAAATTCTGTGTTGAGGAAATTATATTCGTTCTTCCATTTATTTTTGAACATGTTCGCTATCTATCAGATGAAGAAATGGTTGCATTGTATTGTATCTTTTCTTTTCCCGGACGGTGAGGTATATTTGCAGCTGTCTACAGAAATGCATAAATAGAATCGGCCGCAGATATCTGCGACGAATGTATCGTGTTGATCACCTTAAAAAGCAAGTATTGATTTGGAACGTTTTATTGAACAAAAGCCATCCATGTATTGAACAGTAATTGCTTGGCGTTACAGGAGACCTGTAGAGATAAAAAGGGGAGAATAAACCACAGAAAATTAAAACGGGACGAAAGATTAAAACTTGTATCGCCGCGTGTTTACAGTACCCCGTCTGGTGAGCTTTAAAAGAGAAGTGTTTGAAAAGCACTCATGTTTATTAGCATTTTTATTTTCGAAATCTTTTTGTATCCTTATCTAGTTCTAGCTCGAAGGCTATATTTTCTGGTTTAATATGGATCATATCCAGAGAAAATAATGCATGCAGTTTGGGAAGAGTAAATCGACTGTTTTTGAAATTTATATATTTCTTTAGAATTGGGTTTTCGAGAGGTTACAAGTTAAGCAATTTCATCTTGAAAGGAGGGTAACGTAACTCGGTTTGTTATTTCAATACCGCCATTCGTCTCAGATAATGTCAAACGCTAGACCAGTTAATAACATGTTCCTTGTGATGAAACAACTGAAGGAAAACCGGTTGGCAATTGCAGACGGAAAATATCATGGAAGCAAACTGCGATTCACCGACTCGTTTCTTCAGCACATTACAAAATTCAGCATGAATTAATCACGTGTCTGAGGTAAAACGGGTCTGCAGTTACAAAGTATACCTAAAAATTGCAAAAAAAGTTCCGCAGAGGTCAGCGTAAGGTTTAATGGTGCGTCCTTTTTGAAGTATTCCCATTGCAGCAATTGTATTGTAGATGCTCGGTCTTTTTCTGTCACGTTTCCCATCAGTGAATTATGTCAACATTCCCAAAGGTTTCTCAATAATTTCGAATGGACTGTGACGAAGTAGCAAACAAAATCAGTGGTAAGCAGGCGCCCTATGAGCTTGGCCTTGATCTGATCGCACATTTGTTACCCTGCATTGGATCAAAAGCATTCAGTGTTGCGTAAAAAACGTGGGGAACAATCGTGTCGACCTTCATGGAAGTGACAGGTCACTTGACAAGCGTTTCGGCAAGTGGAATTTTGTTGGAAGCTGAGTCCTTTTTCTCCAATAAGGCTAGTGACGCCGGAGCGTATTTCGATAAAGGCAAACCAATTTTTCAAAGTTTCGGGACCTCGAAATTACGTACTAATAAAAGGAAGAAAGAAAATCTGGAAAGGTAAATTTTACAATCCTTTCTGCTGCAGCTCACTTTTGGGAATCACCACAGCAGATCGCTCTGCCCATTCAATTTACCCCCAGTACTCCCGCTGGTTCCATATCCTCTTGTACTGCATACGTGGTCTTTATCTGGGTCTTCCAGTTTTCCTTACGGATATTTCCATTACTGGGATTCTTGTTTCAGTGTAGTCTGCTTCTCTACTAGTCAGGTAGCCGTACCATGAATCTAGCCTCCCTTTCTTTGCCCTCGAGGTTTTCTGACATGCTGTTCCTCGTATGGGTTCGTTGCAAATTCGATCTAATTTTGCGAGTCTCGGGGACAGTCGGAACATCTTAAGCTCAGCTACATCCCGCTGCTTCCTTTTCCGTGACGGGTATAGTTTCTAGTCCATACAGCATTGTTGACTGTACTACCTCATTTACTTTGATTTTTACCGCTACATTTCCGTCACATAACACCCGTCGATTTTATCCAGCTACCCCATCCTCCCTGCCCCCTTTTCATTTTTTATTCGTCTCCATTGCTCTGGACGAATTACCCTAGGTATTCAAATCTCTCGACCTTCTCCAGTGCATTCCCTGTTCGTATGTGCTATTGTCATCTTTACCATTCAGTCCCCTATTTCCCTTTTGCGCCTTTTTCCCTCCAATGCCTCCCCATTCTTTTAGCTGCACTTCTGCCTCGTTTCTGGTATCGGTACACAAAATACTATTATCGGCGAACGACATATTCTAAGGTCCTTCTCTTCATACCTTGTTTGTCAAGTCTATTAATAAAAAGAGCAAATAGGAACAGTTTAAGGTTCGCTTCTGATGTAGTCCAATCGTGACTTCGAACCAGTCATACCTACGTGTGGTTCGTAGTGCAGACACCCTTTTGTTACATGCCCTGTATCAGATTTACGTACTGCTCGCTTTTTCTTTATTGTCTAAGGAAATATCATTGCTCTTCTCCAGGACCCCGGTCATAGGCCTTGTTTAGATCCAAAAAAAGCGCAGAGCAGGTTCTTCTGTCCTTCGCTGTACTTTTCCATGAGGATACACAATACGAATCAGGCAATCGTTGTATTCTCATAAATCCATATTGTTGGCAAAAGCTCACTTTCTGTCACTCTCGCGTCTCCAGTTCTTCCCAATAGCTTTGTGTAGAATTAAGACCTTGATTACCCTGTAGTTTGCCTTGCTAAGTGCATTGCCTTGAAATCGATTAAACCTCTCATCTCAAAGGCTTTCCACTGATTTAATTGTAAGACCAGCTAGGTACTGACCAGATGCAGCTGATAAGACGCTAGATTTGAGGGTTTCCTCTGTTTGCAAAGATTCAGAGACAAACTCGGACCAAAGAAAAAAGCGACCTTTTATTTCGCGTTGGCAACCAACAATCCTTAATTTATCGTCAAAGTTGTGCTCAAAATGCTTCCTGTGCTTTTATCGATGAAGAATAATTTTTTATTTCTAACCAAATAGGTTTAACTGTCGATCCGGTAGGAAAATCGGTAGGCTTAACAATCCCCCATTTGCCCTCTTTATTTCCTTACTCGTCGTCTTTGATACTTCTTTTCGCTTTTCCCAAAGTAATCTCACGCTTTGGTAAATATTTGATGAAAGTCGGTAATCCTTTTGGTGTTCTTGGCGTGTCGGACAAGACTTGATAATATTTATCCGTACCCTTTAGTTCAAAATGGAGTGTATCTCGGGCATTGAATTAAAACAGCATTTTCATTGAGTTCTCTGTATTTGTCTAGCAACACCAAATTCCTTTATTGACCAAGTTCAGAAACGTGCTTTTAATTTGATAGGTCTAAATCTTGCTGCTGTTCTTCTTCGCCCGGATTATGAAACTCTTTGCCCTCTGGTCTTTCCTCCATAGTATATGTACGAGTAAAGAAGTAATTATTAGCTATCAACAATGCTCAATAATATAAGAATATTAGAGCTGTCGTATGGGGAACGACAAAAAAAAATCAATAAAACTTAGTTTAGAACTGTCAGTTGCATGTTTTCTTGTTGTTGTTTTTTGTTTGTTTGTTTATTTGTTTAGCGGACGGTGGTGAAAACATATATATATATATATATAATTTTATAGGTTCTTACGCCTTATCAGAGAAGCTTCCGTGATAGGGAAAGTAACGGGGTTCTTCATGTTAACGACCATTTACCTTTGTTTCGGCTGGACTGTACAACAACTTTATGATCTTGCTATCCATTCTCGACAGGATCCCATGTTTTTCTAGAGATAAGCCTTTAATGAGCTTTAGACTGTCTCATCTTTAGATCAATTCTTACCTATTTCCCTTGAATTTATCTCCAACTTTTGAGTGTTGCTTGATTATTGAGAGAGTATCAGACCGCAGTTATAAGGTTCTGCACAAGCACCACAGTGCTAACACATGTCCTGAATGACTTCAACGTTGGTCACATAAACTGGTGGACTTATTTTTAATTGGCCGGAGAAAACTGTAAACGTTACATACAACTACACTGCTGATAATCTTGTACAGCTTATTGATATTCCCACAAGATTTCTTGATTTAAAATCAGGAGAAGAAGATCTCTTTTTGACTTCTGTTCCTCAGAAATGTACAATTTCATTTTCATCTCCTTTTGAATCTTCTGGTCATTCTATTGTCACCAGAAGTTAAAGACAACTGTTTCAAATTTTGTTGACAAGCCACGTCATCGTAAGACGTGTTTACATTTGGTCATGTTAACTGGATTGAATTCGGTCAATTTCTTGGTGATATGCCTTAGGATTCAGTATTTAGCAAATCCTGTTCTGTTGCTGCAACTGAATTCCAATAATGGATTCAGGTTGCTATTGAAGAATTTGTACCTCGTCGTAGTTAAAAAGTCAAACCTCGCCCTCCTCTATGGTTCAATGCTCATTGTTTTCTTTGCCATTGCTCATCGCAATTTTTTCTTTGTTTATTTTTACCATAATGTAACTGATGAATCTCGGCCGTCTTTCAAAGAAGCTAGCAATGCTTGTAAAAGCGTAACTTCTCAGAATAAATCTCGCTATGCTGAGCGAGTTTATGAATCTTTTTTCTCCCCAAAAACTTGAAAGTCGAGATTTTTAAAATTCTGGTCACTTGTTGGTTACTCTTCTTGATGGTGTTTGTTTCGTATGCCCTCTGATCCCTTTGCTAGATTGTTTCTCACTAATTATCTTCTCAATGACCCTGGTGTTTCTTTTCTGGTGTTCTCTTCCCAAACTGGTCAGATTTTGGACTCATAAATCCGAAGCTGCTTTCAAAGGTTTTTCATGAAGTTGATTAATCTAAAGCCCTTGGTCTAGGTTCGATTCTGGTATTTGTCCTGAAAGTGTGTGCTTAAGAGCTATCTTCCTTGCTTCCCAAAGTTTTCAATAATTGGCTACTTAGGTCTTGTTTTCTGTTTTCCTGGAGCGTCTCTAATATTTTCCCTGTCCTCAAGAATAAAGATGATGTACCTGATTCTGATAAATATCCACCTGTTAAATCTTCTTTCCGTCAACTGTAGGTTCTTTCACGACTTATCAACAAAGCACTGGTGGAATTATTGCAGAGCTCAGGTCTTTCTGTTGATGTCCAGTATGGTTTAGAGGACCTTGCTTCACCTGTGATATTTTGACTGGAGCCAGAGAAAGTATCTATAGGTTAATGGCTAAGTCTGGAAAAGGGACATGTTATAGCTTTTGATAAGGTGTGGCATGGCTGCTTTTTTCATAACCTTCCACGTTATTCTATTTGGGGAAGTGTTTTTGGTATCAACCAGTTCTTTCTCTAAGGTCATAAATGCATGTCACGCCGTAGAGAAACCGATCTGAAAAGTATTCCACTAATGCTAGCCTTTCTCAAGATTTCATTGCTGGTCAAACTCTTGTCCTTTTTTAACATCAACGGTCTTCCGGTAGCAAGATTCAGTTCGTCATTATCTACGCTGATGACATGACCTTGTACTCTGGCATTGACCTCAGGGTAATTCCGCAGCAACAAGTCAAACTTACAGACGATTTACAGTCTGATATTCAGGCTATCAAAGAATGGGAAAAGGCGTATTTGGTCCCTTTCAAAGCGCCAATAAGGCAACTGATGTCATTCAATAGAAAGCTGAGTTCTTATCTTAAATAAAAAATTATGAACTATCTTTCCTCCTAACACTTTTGAGGCTGATTTCCTTCTTGAAAAATTCTCATTAATGAGACTGCTTTGAATGTAAAAAAATCCAGATCCGGAGGAACTGACAAACAACTTATTGTTGTCTCCTTACAAGAAGTTTGGTTTTTGTAGCCCGTTAGAGGGAACCTTACAACCGAGGGCATTTAGGATCTTTATAAATCTACCATCCATTCTTTCATTGAATATTATTGTCAAATGTGGTAAGGTGCTCTGTCATCTCATCTTGAAGTTCTTCACACGTTCAGAGACTAGTGTGTAAGTTAATAGGGTAATATCTTGCTGGTACTCCCAAAGCTTTAACTCATCAACGAAAAGTGGCTTATCTTTTTATAGGTAATTACCATAGCAAGTATTCTAATGAGCTTCCTTTATTTGTGCCAGCTCAGTTTGTAGCGTCTCGTGTGACTCGTTCCTCTCAACCTCTTCATCCTTATGGAGTTATTGCTACTCGTTGTAATTAATCTATTAGTATAACATTTTTTCCTCTGATGGCTCAATTTTGGAACTCACGGGATCTTTCAGTGCTTTCTTCCATCAGATGACTTGAATATTAGTCTAAGGTTAACCCATCTCTTGACTTAACTATTTTTCCTTTTGTATTTCCTTTACAGTTCCATACACGTTGTACTTTTATACCTTGTATAGTTCGTAAATATACAACCCTAACCATATATTTGTAGAATAATCCTTTTCTTTCACGGTGCCACCTGTGTAGCTTCAATGGGTCATTAAAAGATTTACCTTTTTCGTCTAATGTACACAAGCAATAGCAGAATCATTTTGACTCATAAAACTTGTTCGTTTCTCTAATGCATCAAGAGGTCATCGTCATGCCAAGAAATCTCGTGGCAAAGTCTGGTACTTTCTCTTAAGTCTAAGTGTATGTAACCTAATCACTTTAACTCTGAAAGCCAAGGACTCTTTAGGGAAAATTGACTTTTAGGGAAGTGTACAAGTTTTCATGCAGAATGTATTATGAATTAAAGCTTGATGTGGATGATTTCGGAAATGTTAAAAAGTAGTTTTTCTGCAGAATAAGTTGCTATGTGACCTCGTGTTCTTGTTAACCGAGCCAGATGTCAAGCAATTGTTAAGTTTAGACAAAACGGGGTGTTTTCTGGCTGTGATAAGCAGCACTGTCGTTTTAATAACAGATAACTCTTTTTCTGTTTATTTTCACTGTATACTTCTAAAGAAAAGGTTAATCAGCATAAAGCTCTTTTTTATTGATATAAAAATTTGGTCACAGTTAAAGACCTCCAACTTTTGCCTACGTTTTGAGACACCATTATGAGAAGGGCCTGGAAATTAGTTTTCCATACATGGGATTCATAGGCCATTTTTGTTGTATATTAGCATGGTATAGAGGATATCCTCTATACGAAGTCTTGGCTTGTTCTAAACTTGAGGTTCCATGCCTGGACTATTTACTAAAGAGGGTATGTCAATGCCCTGTTTTTTCATATTTAAGCATTGGAACAATTTGCGCTTTATTTGCCACTGTTCTTATGGCCAGGCAAGTGGGAGCAGAGACTTCATTATTGATGTTATTTTTATCTTTCTGCCTTCATTTAATAATGGTATTAGATGCAATAAACCTTGTCAAATATCTAGTTTGCGGTTGGAACTTATCTACATTATTGTTTAGTCTACAGCTGATTCCATTTTTCGTCTCGTACAGACAATTTTTATTTTTGTGTACTTGCAAGAATGTAGGAGCAACAAATCTGTTAAGAGACAGAGGAATTTCGTCGGTGTTATGAAGTCACTATCAAAAATTAGATGCACTATTTATTTTTTGTAGCTCTTTACCGGAATGTTTTAACGTTTTTGTGGCAAAAAGCCCATCATAGTTGTTTGTATTTTTATTGAGGAGGACAACTATAAATGATTACTAGTTCCTTCCTGTTGCAACATGTCGTTTTTTAAGCGGAAAACCAAACCCTAGCGCCGGTTGTACTTCTACGAATTTACGCCCTACCCATTTGACCACCTTATTTTTTGGCACCAAAAGTGTGAAGCAATCTGCATCGTGTTAAAATTTACCACGCCGAAAACAAAACAGTTAGCAATGACAACATATTGCAATGGAAGACACAGCAGGGCTGCCACGACAACTCAGGAACCTTCAGGGATGTATAGAGGAAGGTAGCAAAATATCCATCAGGATTCCTATAGAGAAGAGGATTAGAAGATATAAGCTCTGGGTAATTCAGACAAGGTATATCGTGGGATCTCTCCGTCTGGAAGACAAAGAACCAGCCAATTAACCACTTCACCACCTGGATAGTGCAGCTAGGGGCAAAGTCCGGCTTCGTTATCAAATGAAAACCCCAAGAACAGTGTTTTTCGTAGTTTGAGAGAAACCTTTGAATCCTGGTTGCCTGCATATTGGCTGATGAATAAGTTTCTCGATCGTCAACAGAGGGTAAAAGAGATGCTGCGGGAGGTTGCACACACGAATGAATTTGGAAACCATAATTTACTAGAATCCTCCACTAAACCAGAAACCTGTTAAGAATTTATGTAATTCTCTTCTAAGTCAAGAAATTAAAAAGTGGTTTAGAGTACACCTGAATGCAACCTTTCTGAAGGAGCGACAAGAAGCCAAGCAGCAAATGAAAAATGATCAACACACAGTTCAACAAGCTCATGTTGGAGCAGTAGAAAAGAATGAATCGGAAATGTTACCTCAGATCCAGGTCAGCAAAGCTAAAGTGTTGAGCAGCCTGTGAATGGTCGATAAACCTTTGCAGATGGACTGCAGAAACAGCAACAAGCGCTGACTAACCACATTGATGAACAGACAAGAATTGCAAAGATGCTGGGACACCTTGTAAATGCAAATAGTGCAAAGAACATGAATTCACAGTATTATTGATTTCAAAGGTTCGGACATTACAAGGGACATTGTCATAATAATGAACTATGCACTAAAAAAAACAAAAAAGAACAACAATCACATGATGAGGATTTATTGGGACCACCTAAATCAGCAGTTCATGGAAGTGCAAAGCCCTTAGAACCTTGGGCAAGATTATGCTTGTCAGACGGTCCACATTCAATAAAATCATAAAAGACTATGAAAGACTGTTACTAAAGCAAAAATCCAGATCGCCTCTAAATGCTGGGATCCATCCACTTTAGGTTGTAGCCTTTACAGTTACCAACGTTGCTACTACTGATCACAACTATTGATCCTATACTTTTGTTGAACAGTTACAAATCCCAGTTCCGAAAATGGAAGTGTTGAACAGACTGGTAGAAACACCCAAGGTACACTGTCTTCCAAGTGATGCATACAAATTCGAAAGATGTTTGATTGAAACCGAGAACTCAGGTCTGGAAAGTGCACACCGTCAATGGAGTGATAAGAGAAATAAAGCTATCGTTAAATTCTGTTGTAAAGAAATCATGGTTGTTTGTACTGAAGAGACGAGTCAAATTGCTTGCTATTTGAATTATTGAGAAGATCTGTCAGTTTTCAAAGATGCATGCATGAGTGTTTAGAAACGACTTGTTGAAGATCATAATGGTTTACATGGACGATATATAATCGTCTCTGGAGCTTCAGCAAAAGAGCATTCTAATCGGTTATCCTAAAGAAGCTGAGACCCCATGTATTTAAGCTGAAGTTAATAAAATGCCAGTTTTTTTAGTTTCAGGTACCTGGGCCACATTGTGTCATTTGATGATATGTCAACAGAGGCTGAGAAGATTGAGATGGTACAAAACTAAATCACTCAGTCATTTGAGGAGTTTTCGTGGAGTTTCCTTGTACTTCTTTGTAAAGAACTTTGCAAAATTTCATCTCCACTTCATGCAGGTAAAGTTGGCAGAAAGCACATTAAACAATCCAAAAGCAAATGGAAAATGAACCCTGCACTGCCAAGAAGCCATTGAAAGCCTTAGCCACCACCTAAGGACAGCATCTGTTCTTGACCACTTAGACTACATTCAACACTATGTTGTGGAGACAGTCAGTTTTCATACAGGTTTAGGGACAGTTCTTTTGCAGAAACAAGACGGAAAGATGAGAATGATAGCATAAGGGCGAAACTTCAAAGGTTATAGGATTCCATGTTAGCCAATGTGTTTATCTGAAAAATAGAAATGTTAAAGCACAAAACAAAGTTTAGGATCGATGGATGGATGTTCCATATAAGGTGCAAATAAGAATATGGAAATTATCTAGTGAGGCCAGCAGATGAATTTTACCAATCAAAACGAATAAAGCGTGTGAAGATGCCATCGTGTCCCATCACTTCGCAACATCTGTGGTGACTGAATGTATGGACGTCTTATAAGACAAGAGGAAGGAAGCAGCGAACTTGGACAATTAATTGGAAGTCTGCGTAGAGGACTACTACAAGGAACATAAGCCACTTGTGAATCAAAATCCCAACTACAGCCAGAGGACCACATTGATCCAGTAGAAGGGGAGCCAGACGACACAAAATTTTATTCAGACTATCAAGATCGACTCTTACTAAGATGTATACAAAGCCTTCTTGCCTATCGTAAACCATAATCTGTTGACCCCTTCGTAAAAAGGTAATAACTAATAATTACTGATTGATGTTATCGCTCGTTATAAATGACTTAGAAGCTACAGTAGTTCTTGGTGTAGAAAACCTTAGCTCCGCTTGTACCTCTGCGAATTTATGGTTTACTATCCACACCAACTCTCATGTATTTCTCGTTATATTAACTTGATGGAAATTACTGATGAAATCACCTAGTCACTGATCCTAGGTTAGCAAAAGAAAAAAGTGACTTTTTAACACAGCAATTGGCTCTTTTTGAACTGGAGGATTTGATGCTTAATCATTAATTTAGGATCTTTACTTGTCACGCAATGATTAAAACATTTACATTACTCATCTTCTCATTTAAAATTGCTTTCATTACACTAGCTTGAAACAACACTGGTTTGAAACAACACTGGTTTGAAAACCCAAATACATCAACGCACAGGGGAAAAAAAGACATTTTGGAAAGAATACAATTTACAATTAGTCTTCTTATTCTCTTTGATATTGATTTTCCGATCACCCAAAAAATAATTGGGAAATTAAATCTTACGTTAAAGGCTATTATATTTAGCTGAATGTTTGAAAGCCGATTTAAAAATTTTGTGAAGTTGATTACAAACAGACAATGTAACAGGTAAACATTCAGTTTTGATTTACTGAATTATGGATTGAATTAATACAACAGAAATTTTGCTAAGGTTATTTAACTATAGCAAGATATTTTTCCCTTTCTGTCTTTTTATGTCAGTCACGAGGGTGCAGTGGACTGTAGGAAACAGAGACACCTCTTCTTCTTCGTCATCTTTTTCTTCTTGAGGCGTTTTCCTTTTCAGGGGTTGCCACCGCGAATTGAGTTCTTCCACTTACGTGGGTCATATGTATCTTGCTCGGTCAACCCAAGTTTCCTCATGTCATCTCCCACACAGTCGTTCCATCTTCTTTTTGGCCTTCCCTGCTTTCTCCTGCCAGGTAATTCCATGGCCAACACCCTTTTAGCAATGTGATCCTCTTCCCTCTTTTGCACATGTTCATACCACCTTAGCCATGTCTCTCTCAACTTTCCTGCAATGTCACATATCCCGATGGTACCTCTAATCCTTTCATTTTTTTAACATATCCTTTCTTGTGACTCCAAGCGTCCACCTCAGCATACGCATTTCTGCTCTTTGCGTCTTCTTTTGAGGACTCTTAGTTAGAGGAGGCTGTCTCCAGTCCGTACAGCATGGCAAGCCCTACTACTGTTTTGTATAACTTTCCTTTAATCTTGACCAGTACGCTCTGGTCACACAAAATTCCAGTCGTGCTCCACCAATTGCTCCACCCTGCCTGGAAACAGAGACACCATCCATAAAAGAATAGAAAATGCAAAGTTTTATTAAAGATTGAAAGTGAAAAAACCTCTGCTGTTCTCCTGCTTTGCTATGGCAGTAAAATGGTCTTATGGCACATGTAGCCCCGTACCCCTTTTAGTAGTAATCCAACAGTTTCCTAAAGGCCTGTCGTCACTGGGGGCTAGTGGAGTTATTTGTTGGTGAGCCTCATAACGGTATAAATTCAATGAGCAGAATGACGTTCCACTCCGAATTTTTATCCCCATCAAACTAAATTAGACGAATGTTACTAGTCAGTATCACCCCAATACTGTCACTACAGGAAGGACTGTACTTTAAGTACAATGTGACAATCGTCAAAATAACTGAAAATAGCTTTCTATGGTATTGTTTTTCCTTCAGAGGCCCATGTGGCACAGTTCTAAAGGTGCTCCTCATGCAAAAACCTTGGATAGCTTCATCTATTTAATTAGGTTCTTTTTTTTTCAGAAGTCATTTTTCATGTTGAAATCTGTTTTGATCTCGAAGCAAAAGAGTGTTTGAAATCAACTTAAACAATAATTTTGAAAAATGCAGAAAATTGAATTTAAAGAGGAAGCTGGAGAAAGAAAATAATAACTCACAAAGCATTTTCACTTCCTATTTCTTGACGAATTCGTGAGAATTTATCAAGAGGACCATTTCTATCGCTTTTATCTCTAGAAAGAATATTAGATAGATGCCAATCGATAGCTTCAAGGCAAAGGACTCTATCAAAATAAAAGATCCCGAAGAGAAGTCACTTGAGTTTTTCAGTTATTTCTAAAAATATATCCCCCAAAGCAAGCTTAGTAAACTCCATTTTTATTATACATGTGCCAGCAATGAGCCAAATTCATTACTGGTTGGAATTAAATAATCTATACTTATGAGTAGAGATCACGTAAGTAGGGATTTTTAAACTGGGTTCATTTTATTATTTATTACCCTTGTCACATCCCATAATTTATACCAGCTTCTAACCTTTAACTAAACATGTTCAGTTGACTGGTTTGCAATATTCTGGGAGATGCAGCTTCCACAATTCCTTTCAGATTTTATATGAGAGTCAATCTGATGAGGAAATGAACCACAAGGCTGTTTGCGGAATATATGGTAATCAATCGGATCAACGATGACAAATTCGATTTTCAGTACTGTTTAAAAAGATATTACAAGTCCGATTTTCTAGGTGCTATGATATTTTTGTTTTGTTTTAGCGTCATTTTCCTCAGTAAGTGGGCCACAGACGCGGTGCACTTCATAGGAACTCGGAGTTGGCAGGTTGACTTGAGGAATTTTTTGGCCGCATGCCCTTCCTGACGCCAACCAATGGCCTTTTCTTTTTTTATGAAGTTCCAAAGTTCCGCACTCGTAGATGCTGTTATAGCTTTACCGAGTCAAATTCAGTTTTACCATAAATTTGTTACTATCACACAGAACATTAGGTAAGGCATGGGAAAATATTATGTATGCTCCAAGCATTTCGGAGAACGAAAAATCTGAATTTCCCCCAGCAGTAGAAATTTATTCTTTTCAGATTACCGCTTTCTAGCAAAAAAACTGACTCCAATACTATAAGGAAACAGAGGAGACGAAGTCTGGAAAGATCCTTGAACAACAATCCATGACCAAAAACAAACATTACACATGACAAAACACTCTACACATGACATTTCAAACTTTCTCAATTTTACTTCTGTACTTCGGCTTGCTTACTTGAAATTTCTCAATAGTTACCCTTTTAAATATAATTTTTGTAGGCCAATCTTGCTAGATTTCACCATCAATGTCTGTTGTATTCATCTACAAAGGCACCGACAGTTAATAGGTAATAAGATGTTCCAATAAGAGGAATAATAGTGTTAGTAATAAAAGAAAAGCTTCAAATAAAGGAAAGTAATGTATATTCAAAAAATGAATTATGTCATTCGCATACAAGTTACAAATGCAAAGTTAGCTACCCATCCAGTCATAATTATTTGGTATAAATATTACATAAACAGAAATATATTCATTAATAGTCATATATAAAAATACATATATATATATATATATATATATATATATATATATATATATATACAACATAAATGTATATATGTGTAATGTAGCCCGGGGGGTCAGCAAGCCAGCCAAGTCACCTGACGCCCCCAAGCCCGAATAAACATAGAAGGTGAACGTCAGGAAGAGAATCTGGTTGGTAAAATGTGCCACAACGAACATGCTGGAATCATTGAGAAGATCAGAAATGCTAGAACATACATCATAAGAGATACGCTGCTGAACCATGGCTTCAACGCTTTGAGAAGAGGACAAGCGAGGTCAGCCAACGTAAGGAGTGCTACTCTGAATGTAGGAACACTCACTGGGAAATTCCTGGAAATAGCAGACATGATAAGAAGAATGAAAGCAGATATACTCTGTCTGAAATGGTGTTGCAGTATGTCTCAAAGGAGAGTGGAAAGACAAGGTGATAGCGGTGAAGAGAATATCAGACAAAATGATGGTAGTGAGACTAGTGAGGCCAATGAAGGCATTGAACATCATATCATGCTATTCTCCACAGCAAGGGTGTGAAGAGGAGGAGAAGTGGAGGTTCTGGAATTAACTTGATAAGATGATCAAAGATATCCCAGAGACCGAGGACGTAGTGCTGGCTGGCGACCTGAATGGGCACATAGGAAGTGAGAGACCAGAGGGCTTTGAAAGATGACATGGTGTAAAGGTGCGTAGAGAAGTGCTGAATGGGGTTAAAGATTGTGGAGTCATGCCAGGCGATCCTGTAGACCAAAACACCGGCTCTTGGTAATGGACCTATGGCAAAAGAAAAGAAGACCAAGACAGAGAGAGCGACCGAGGAGGATAAACTGGTGAAAGCTAAAGGGAGAAGAGGGGGAGGACATGAAATACCGGGTAACAACAATACTATTGCAACAGGAAGATTATGAGGAACTTATCCTGAAGTAGTAAATGCTTTCAAAAAAGCACAGGGCGAGAGGAGGGCTGAAAAATACCTGGAAAAGGAGCCTTAGTGGTGGGAGAGCGAGGTGTAGGAGGCAGTGAAAAACAAGAAATAAACTTTCAAGGTGTTGAAACAGTCAGATCTAGAGAAGGATAGAGAGGAATATGGGAGAACGAACAAGATCTGAAAGAAGGAGTGTGGAACGACAAAAGAAAGGGGATATGAGCAACTGTGCAACTATCTAAAAGAAAATGGGCCAAAGAGGATCTACAGATTAGCAAGAACAAGACGAAAGTGATGAAAGACATTGACAGAATCAGTTGTGTTCGTGCAAAGAATGGAAACATTCTAAGCGAAGACGAAGAGGTGAAGAATAGACGGAGGCAGTATTTTGAACAACTATTGAATACAAATAATGACATGTCACCATTGCCAGACGCAAAAGCCATCCAAGGTCCAATTAACGCCATAACAGCTGATGAAGTCAAGATCCAGATAGAAAGGATGAAGGCCAACAAAGCCAGAGTACCTGGTAAGCTCCCAACGGAGCTGGTTAAAGACTTGAGGGAGGTTTGGAACTGACTGGATGACTGCCTGCTTCCAGAATATCATTAAAGTAGCGATCCCATTGNGTATTTTGAACAACTATTGAATACAAATAATGACATGTCACCATTGCCAGACGCAAAAGCCATCCAAGGTCCAATTAACGCCATAACAGCTGATGAAGTCAAGATCCAGATAGAAAGGATGAAGGCCAACAAAGCCAGAGTACCTGGTAAGCTCCCAACGGAGCTGGTTAAAGACTTGAGGGAGGTTTGGAACTGACTGGATGACTGCCTGCTTCCAGAATATCATTAAAGTAGCGATCCCATTGGCGTGGAGGACCAGTAACAACATACCTCTCAACAAACAAAAAGGAGATCCTCTAGGTTGTGGAAACTACAGAGCTATCAAGCTTTTTTGTCATAGCCTGAAGTTGTTTGAGAGGGTGATCGAGGCTCGCTTGGGAGAACTTGTAAAGATCCATGATGATTAGTATGGCTTCTAAAAGGTTAAGTCTTCAACAGAGCCAATGTTCTGCCTTTGCATATTGCAAGAAAAGTATAGGGAATAACATAAGGAATTGCATATGGTGGTTTTTGATCTAGAAAAAGCATATGATACTGTCTTAAGAGACCTCATATGGTATTGTTTGAGAAGGAGACAAGTACCAGAAGCATACATATAGATCATGAAAGACATGAATAAAAATTGCACTTTCCAAGTAGTTGCTACAGCAGGGGTGTCAAAAGAGATTAAAATAGATGTTGTAGTTCACCAGGAATTGGCTCTTAGTCAACTATTATTCATGGTAATTATGGATGTAATAGCCAAAGATTGTGAGGAGGGGACACCATGGTCGATGTTTTTTGAAGATGCTCTGGTCATATCTGATGAAAAAGCAGAAAACCTAGAACAGAAGCTGGAGAAATGGAGAAGTAGTGTAGAAGACGTAAAATTGAAGATCAGCCGGGCTAAAACCAAGTACTTACCACCAGAAGGGAATTGTGGAAACATCAGGCTCAAACAGTATCGATCTACAGATAAAGTAGACCTTCCTCAGTGTAAAGCCTTCAAGTATTTAGGAACAACGATACACTAAGAGGCTGGATGTCAGACAGAGGTAGCGTTGCGAATTGGTAAAGCGTGGCATAAGTGGCGCGAGATGTCAGGGGTGCCCTGTGACAAGAAGGTTCCCAGGAGGCTGAAAGTCCTAATCTACAGGAATGTCATCCTTCTGCAGGGGAACGAGACATGGCCTGTTACCGAGAACTAGGCAAATATTGCTATGTGCGAGATGACGATGCTAAGATGCTGTCTTGATGTAAGACTGGATGAGCACCGCAGAAATGAAGACATCAGGAAAAGAGCAAAAGTAGTCCCAGTAGCAGATCTCATGAGGAAAAGACGACTGGAAGAGTACGGGCATGTTAGCAGGAGAGACGAGAAGGAAGACATCAGGAAAGTGTATAAGATGGTATAAGTTGGAAAGATGGATCGTGGTTGCCCCAAGGACAGATTGTAAGGGGACGATCAAGAAAAATTTGAAGGACTGGAACCTAGAAGAGTGTGATGTGAGTGATAGACTAGTGTGGAGATCATTACAGAAATGAATCCAGCAAAATCCCGCTACCCAACAAGGAGAATTAGATGAAGGGCGAGAAAAAGTAATTTGTATATATATATATATATATTTATATATATGGTGAAGGACAAAATCAACAAAACTTAGTTTAGAACTGTCAGTTTCGTATTTTCAAAATCGTCCACTAAACAAAATGAACATATTTCTCTAGCGTATCCAGTTATAACTAGAACAAATAACGAAAGGAATCAAATTACCCTCATGGGATTGAAATAATTGGTATAATTGAACATCCAGTAATAAAAAGCTTCTTAATTGCTTTATCACACCCAGTCCTTTGATTTATAATTAGCTAACAGAAATTTAAATGTCTACATTTTGCAATGAGTTCACTACGCTTGTTCTATAGTTCCTCTTTGTTAGCGTAATTAAGATCTCAAATTTTTCTTGCAAACAAAGGTTGCACTTTTTTGATTTGTTTGAATAGGGTTGCGCGTGAGTTATTACTGACCATTTCAGGGTGGGGCTGTTCTTTTCTTTCAGGTCCCATACGTACGATAAAAAGGTTGTGCTGTTTCTGTACTTATTGTTTCTTAGCGATTATATATATATATATATATATATATATATATATACATATATAGAAACTCTGTGCTGCACTGATGAACCCACAAAGGGCGAAACAGTACTGTATGTAGCTTGAGTACATACATATATACATATATACATATACATTTATATACATATAGTACATATATACATATACATATACATACACATTATTTCTAAGTGACCAGGAAGTCAACTGTTGCTTAAAATATCTTAAAGAATTCATACATTTGTTAGCACTCCTTTTCTAAATCTTGGAGAAAACAACAAAATTCCTGTTTTCAATTCATCTGATCCCAAAAATTTCAAGTTTATCTTATTGAAGACCAGAGCCATCCAGCATCTACATCTTTGTTACTGTCATAAACACACAATTCCTTCTGTATAGAAACAATATTTAGCCCACTCTCTTGAAGTTTCCTACTTAAACGATCAAGTCGATATTCTGCATCCTCTCGCGTCACTTCAAATAATCTCAAAGTGACAAAATTGTAAAAACCAATATCATTCTTGGGTTTTACCCCAAGTGCACTTTTGGATAAATGACTGCACTTTTCAAAGTTCCTTAACCATCTCGACAAATCCTCTTTCTCTTTCACATCGTTAAAATGAATTTTCAAATGGTACTCCCAATATTCATTTGGGCTGCTCTTGTAGTCCTTGGCAAATTGATTGGTTACGGTTTCGATTTTCAGCCTTGAAACTTTGATATTGTGCTTCCCTTTCAAATCACAAGTCGATTTCTTTCCCCAATCCATTGCAGCATCATACGATGTAAACCATTTGCCAAGCATGGGTTGCGTTGGATACTTGGCTCCATCAGGAAGCTCAATTCGAACATACTTTGCACCATTTTGCTGACACCATAATTGAAATTGGTGATCATCGTTGGCAGAATTGGGCAAAATAGTCAAATGTAATTCATGAGGCGGCATACTTATTCAGTTGATGAATTTCTCCTGTGTCGAGCAACGATTTGACTAGTTCTCAAAGGAAAGTTATGTCATAAAACCTTAATGGCATCCATAAAAATTAATCCCTGCTGCAGTGTGGAATTGAAATTGTTTCACCTATTTATCACATTGTTGTTACACACCCAAATCCAAGATATTTTGTGAAGCTACCTGCGTATTGAGTCTATATTTATACACTCAGCCTGCTAATATTATTGCACCATGTTTACATTTCTCGAAGGTTCGTCAGGTTCCTTTTCCCTTGCTTGGTGATGATGCAATAACTATTGATTGTGTTGG
>RDPX01000233.1:1111519-1122760 GCA_003991215.1 Morbakka virulenta | reverse complement strand
GCAGGAGAGACGAGAAGGAAGACATCAGGAAAGTGTATAAGATGGTATAAGTTGGAAAGATGGATCGTGGTTGCCCCAAGGACAGATTGTAAGGGGACGATCAAGAAAAATGTGAAGGACTGGAACCTAGAAGAGTGTGATGTGAGTGATAGACTAGCGTGGAGATCATTACAGAAATGAATCCAGCAAAATCCCGCTACCCAACAAGGAGAATTAGATGAAGGGCGAGAAAAAGTAATTTATATATATATATATATTTATATATATATATATATATTTATATATATGGTGAAGGACAAAATCAACAAAACTTAGTTTAGAACTGTCAGTTTCGTATTTTCAAAATCGTCCACTAAACAAAATGAACATATTTCTCTAGCGTATCCAGTTATAACTAGAACAAATAACGAAAGGAATCAAATTACCCTCATGGGATTGAAATAATTGGTATAATTGAACATCCAGTAATAAAAAGCTTCTTAATTGCTTTATCACACCCAGTCCTTTGATTTATAATTAGCTAACAGAAATTTAAATGTCTACATTTTGCAATGAGTTCACTACGCTTGTTCTATAGTTCCTCTTTGTTAGCGTAATTAAGATCTCAAATTTTTCTTGCAAACAAAGGTTGCACTTTTTTGATTTGTTTGAATAGGGTTGCGCGTGAGTTATTACTGACCATTTCAGGGTGGGGCTGTTCTTTTCTTTCAGGTCCCATACGTACGATAAAAAGGTTGTGCTGTTTCTGTACTTATTGTTTCTTAGCGATTATATATATATATATATATATATATATATATATACATATATAGAAACTCTGTGCTGCACTGATGAACCCACAAAGGGCGAAACAGTACTGTATGTAGCTTGAGTACATATATATATATACATATATACATATACATTTATATACATATAATACATATATACATATACATATACATACACATTATTTCTAAGTGACCAGGAAGTCAACTGTTGCTTAAAATATCTTAAAGAATTCATACATTTGTTAGCACTCCTTTTCTAAATCTTGGAGAAAACAACAAAATTCCTGTTTTCAATTCATCTGATCCCAAAAATTTCAAGTTTATCTTATTGAAGACCAGAGCCATCCAGCATCTACATCTTTGTTACTGTCATAAACACACAATTCCTTCTGTATAGAAACAATATTTAGCCCACTCTCTTGAAGTTTCCTACTTAAACGATCAAGTCGATATTCTGCATCCTCTCGCGTCACTTCAAATAATCTCAAAGTGACAAAATTGTAAAAACCAATATCATTCTTGGGTTTTACCCCAAGTGCACTTTTGGATAAATGACTGCACTTTTCAAAGTTCCTTAACCATCTCGACAAATCCTCTTTCTCTTTCACATCGTTAAAATGAATTTTCAAATGGTACTCCCAATATTCATTTGGGCTGCTCTTGTAGTCCTTGGCAAATTGATTGGTTACGGTTTCGATTTTCAGCCTTGAAACTTTGATATTGTGCTTCCCTTTCAAATCACAAGTCGATTTCTTTCCCCAATCCATTGCAGCATCATACGATGTAAACCATTTGCCAAGCATGGGTTGCGTTGGATACTTGGCTCCATCAGGAAGCTCAATTCGAACATACTTTGCACCATTTTGCTGACACCATAATTGAAATTGGTGATCATCGTTGGCAGAATTGGGCAAAATAGTCAAATGTAATTCATGCAGTGGGACAATTATTCAGTTGATGAATTTTACCAGTTTCGACTACAAATACTAATACAACGAGTTGACTATTTCTCAAATATAGCAACGCTTAATAAACTTCATAATTGTCTGTTGAGATGTGAAAATGGAATCTCTGTAAATATCTGTGACATTGATACAGCACAATCAGAGATATGCTGTGACATTAACTGCTTTTGAGCATACATATATTTATCTATTTATGCCGTAGGAGCAGGCATCATTGCATCATGCTTACTTTTCTCGAAAGTTCTTAAGGTTTGGTTGAGACTTGTCTGTTGATGATGCAAATTGATTGCGCTGAAATTCATTGCAAGTTACAATGAATCGACTGGCTGTTTTAGTTTCAGTCAGGGGAAGACCCAGAAAGAATGAAATCTAATCCTGCAACGTTCTCAGCAGTGTTACCTCATCATAGGTTTGGAGATAAAAACGTTCAAAGACGTCATTCGTTCTGTTTAACAACACCACACGTTAATTCTACCTAAATTTCTAGTGTTAATTACAATGGGAGATTACCATTGGAGAAATTTATTGTGATTAGAAATGAGTATCAACTAGTGTCTTGATGTGAGTTTTGGATTAATATCTATATATAAGAAAGGGGTCAAAATCGAAATGAATTAACTAATAGATTCTATTTGCCGCACAACACGTTGTGTGTTTTTTCTTTCTCTGGGGGATTAAATAACAGATTTGGGATTTGACCATGTTACACAAAACACAAGTTCAAAGTACACTGCTGGGGATTTTCTGAAGGGAGACTGATTTTGACATCCTAATGGTGGACAGCAGGACTTCTAAGGTCATCAAGCATTCCTGAGCGTAAGATAATACCGAGTGCGCGTTTTCTAATGCAAAAACGATTAAAAGAATATCATTGAACTGACAATGACAACTTGTTACTATTTTAGTTAGAACCTGATATGTCATAATTCTCGGCACTCCTATAATAAATTAATATTCCAGTGATTTCCTTCTTCTCAGATAGCTTGACATGAAGATCATGTTTCTCTGTTCCAATTCTACATGTATTATGTTGTGTGTCTTTGTTAGTACTCGTTCATCCTTCTGCGACACTGATCACTCTGTGATAACTTTGAAGCGAAAACTAAAGCTAAAGAGAGACCTCCCACAATATGAAGAAGAAATATCCGCGACAATTTGACTATAGAAAATGATTTCATTATTGTGATGTTTATTTTTGTTTGAAAATCTTGTATTATTATTATTTATTATTACTATTATTATTAATATTATTATTATTATTATATTATTATTATTATTATTATTATTATTATTATTATTATTGGTGCCCTTCACAGGGACTTGGATTTGGCAGTGAGGCATTTCTTGGCCCTTCCTGACGCCAAGTCATTGGTTGGCGTCAGGAAGGGCATCAGGCCAAGAAATGCCTCACTGCCAAATATAAGTCCCTGTGAAGGGCACCGTCTTAGCCCTAGTTACTGGGGAAAATGACGTTAAAACCAAAACAAAATGTTGTTATGATAATGACGATGATGATGATGATGATGATGATGATGACAATCATCATTATAATCATCATCATCCTCATAAAAAAGCTTTTCTCCAGGCTAGAGTTATGCCATTAGTACACCAAAGATTGAAATATAGCCTATGAATAATTGCTTTGCTTTCTCCTTCATTATCCAGCACCTTTCTAACAATCACAGCAATTTCAACAAAAACGTCTTCTGCACAAATCCTTCCCCGTTGATAAAGCTCATTTTTGAGGTATAAGTCCAGCGTCTCACTAGCACAAACTGATGCTCCTACAACTACTAGCATTTTCAAAATTCGTTTGATCCTTTCGCTTTTGGATAGCACTTGTTTTAATTCTTTCAACACTCTCTTGATACCTTCCTTTTTCATCTGGTACAAATTTCCCAGTCTTTCTATTGCAGCAGTATAAGAAAGAGAGCTCTTTAGAATAGAGTCAATTTTGCTGATTTCCTTTCTTGAGTCTCTTATCTCCCCGTTTATTCGCTTCTTTCACCAAGATTTGCCAGCTTTCCCTGTCTTTTCTGTAGTTTTTATTCCAAGCAGTTTCCTGATTTTAAAAGCTCATTGCATTGCAGGTGAAGGCTTTTCATTACCTTATTCATACCCTTCTAATATTTTCCGAAATACTTCATCTTTTTCATCTCCGAGACCCTCTAACTTCATTTTCTCAACAGGATCCTTCTCAGACCAGTCAGATCTTATTTCCTCTTGACTCAATATTATCACTTATTAATAAATTGTCGGGTATGACAGTCAAAATATCTTCCTCAACATGAAATTCACTACCTTCCTTCTCAATTTCACTAGACATTTCTTCAATTTCAAGTTCAGATAGCCAACTATTGCTCTTTTTAATAAGGGCTTGGCCAGCTAATTTTTGTTCACTCAATTTAAATAAACCGATTTTTTTCTAGATACTGTGCATCCTTTACCTATATACCCCCTCTAGAAGGCTCACTTTTCAGTTAGCAGTTCATCACAATCTTGTTTAATGCTTTTGTCCAGTTTGTTCTTGAACTCGTAGTGTTGTTGAGATCAGACGCAGAATTACCACCTGGGGTCTCCTGCTCACCTATGGAGTACCTGCCGGCCAAGGCCCCTTCACATCAAGTTTCAGGACCATTCACTCCATTATTATGAAAATTCTAAGAATTCGTTGCATTCATATTGAGTATAATAACTTTAAGCTTATACTACCACCGATATTTTTATCATGACACCATCACTAGGAGGGCTGTCAGCAATGCTTAAAGAGACCCTCCCCCCCCTAAAGAGGGTTAACTCAGCACTTTGCCTAATCGTGATCTGGATGTAGTTATGGCAAAGGGTAACCTCATTCGCCCACGTCGAAACTCCACAACCGGATGCTCATTTATGTCAATACCCAGGACAAATTATTATTATTATTATTATTATTATTATTATTATTATTATCTTCAATTTGCAACTAATGCACTGGCTGATCTTAAGCCGTTCTGTGTGCGAGAGAGCCGGTTACAACCAGTAACCAAAGGTCTCTCATCATAGTCTTTCCCTTTCAGTGCTCTAATACCTTTCGCAGAATCCTAGCTGTTCCTAATAGTGTTGTTTTCTGGACTTCGGCAATGTTGATCTCAATCCCAATCTTTTCCATGTATTTGGTAAAATTTTTCGTCACACTCCCAAGAACCCCCAAGACAACAGGTACAACGCTAACTTTTTTCAGATTCCAAAGTCTTTGGATTTCTCTTTTAATTTCCTGATACTTGTCAATCTTTTCCTGTTCCTTTTCACTTATCCTGGTGTCTCCGGGGATGGCAACATCGATGACGATCGCAGATTTGTCAACTTTATCAATAATTACGAGGTCTGGTCGTCGTGCCTCGATGACATTGTCACACTGGATGTTCATGTCCCATAATAGTTTGTGGCTCCCATTCTCTAATACTGTTTGAGGTTTATGCTCATACCATTTCTCGGCTCTTTCAAGATTCAGTTTTCCACACAGCTTCCAATGGACAATTTTAGCGACGTTGTCATGTCGTCTTTTGTACTCTTTCTGAGCAAGCTTTTTACACTCGCTCAGGATGTGGTTTACTGTTTCTCCCTTTTCTCCACACAATCTACAATTAGGCGAATCAGTGGTTTTGTCAATGTTATACTTAACATAATTTGTCCGTATTGCTTGCTCCTGGGCAGCAAATATCAAAGCTTCAGTGGTCACTTTCAAATCTGATTGTGTTATCCAGATCCACGATTTCTCCTCGTCAGTATTTTCACTTTTATTCCTGATAATTTGCCCATACATCTGCTTTCCCAGCCATTTTTGTTTTCTTTTCTCCCTATTTCTCTTTTTAAGATCTTCCTTTTTAACCGTTGATTGGTATTCAATTACGCCAACATGTTTCACTGCTTGCAGTAATGAATCATTGGAATTTTTTAGGTACCATCCAAGATTATTCTCTTCACTTCTAACTGTATCTTCGCAATTCAAAAGTCCTCTTCCACCGGCATTCCTATCTAGGTATAATCTATCTACATCACTTTTAGGGTGAAAAGCTTTGTGCATTGTCAGGAGCTTTCGGGTTTTCCTGTCCAGTTCCCTCAGCTCATTACACTTCCATTCTACTATTCCTGCTCCATACCTCAATACTGCCACTGCCCAACTATTTATGGTGTGTATTTTGTTCTTTCCGTTCAGTTTCGATTTCAAAATTAGTCTGGTGCGTCTACGGTACTCTCTTACAAATTGATCCTTCATCTCATTCTCTTTGATTTTATCATACTCAATTATTCCCAGATATCGATACCCTTCCTCATCAACTGTTTTCAAAACCTTCCCATCTGGGAGAACCAAACCTTTACTCTTACTCTTATCTACTTTTCCTCTATTCAAAACCAACAATCCGCACTTCTTTATCCCGAATTCCATCCCAATATCTTCGCTGAACATATAAACCGTATTCACGAGTGAATCAATTTGCTTAAGCGACTTTCCAAAGAGTTTTAGATCGTCCATAAATAACAAATGGTTCAAACGTGTGAGTTTATCACCAAACTCATAATGAACTTTCACTTTCCTTAGTGTTAAGGTTAAAGGGATTAGGGCAAGTACAAACAAAAGTGGCGACAAACTGTCCCCCTGAAATATCCCCCTCTTAATTTCAACAGCTCCAAGAGATGTACCACTAGATGTTAACTCCAACTTCCACTTACTCATACTACCTAACAAAAACGTTTTGGTGTTCTCAGCAACTCCAAACAATTCTAAACATTCTCTAATCCAGCTATGTGGTATCATGTCATATGCTTTGCGGTAGTCAATCCATGCCATAGAAAGGTTCGTACTTCTTCGTTTGCAATCTCTAAGGACTGCCTTGTCGATAAGCAATTGATCTTTCGTGCCTCTACAATTTCTCTTACATCCTTTCTGCTCATCAGGTATTATATCTTCTTCATCAAGATATTTGTAGAGACAGTCCGATATTATACCTGTTAGTAATTTCCACATCAAAGGAAGACAGGAAATGGGGCGATAATTATCCACTGCATTACCTTTACTGGCATCTTTTTGGCACAACACTGTTCTACCAAAAGTCAACCATTCAGGTAGTTCTTCATTCCCATTCAAAATCCTATTTAATTGTCCCGATATTCTCTCATGAAGGCTAGATAACCTTTTAATCCAAAATCCTTGTACACCATCTTTTCCAGGTGCCTTCCAATTAGGAATTTTTCTAGCTTGCTTTGAGATCATTTCTGTTGTAATTACCAGTTCATTTTGTTTTGGGTACTTGCTCTCCTCCTTCAATCTTTGTAGCCATTCTGCATCCTTGTTATGATCTTTTTCTTTACTCCATATGTCACTCCAAAAGGCTTGACTTTCTGCTGCATCTGGTATTTCACTACTTCCAAAATTACAACCATTAAGTTCTGCAAACAACTTTTTCTGATCGGAATTAAACAACCTGTTTTGTCGAAACTGTTCTATTCTCTCATTATACCTCTTCAATTTGGCCACTTTTGCTAATACTCGCTGTTTGAGTTCTTCAATCGCTGTTCCAAGTCCTTTTACTTTGATCCTAAACCTAGTATAGATGTTTTCAATTTTCTTCGATGTTTTCACCTCACCGTTCTTATACCTTGTAAGTAAATTAATGCACTTGTTAAGATCCTTAATATCGCTTTGGATTCGCCGTTTCCACCACGGTTCCTGTTTGGATCGTCCATCTTTCCTGATCTTTTTGAGACCTAGCTGTTTTGATACCCATACCGAACACGCAACAATCAAATTATTGGTTTCAGTAATATTGTTGGTATTAAAGAATATCAAGACATTATTCACTCGACGAACCTCATTATTTATTCTTTTGAAATCAACTTTTTTAAATACTATCCCATCAGCATTTTCTCCAGAGTTATAAATTTCAAGCAGTTGATCAACAATCACCCTTTCTTCATCTGAGATTCCCTCAAACGAAACATTTAAACTTACCCTATTTGATCTCTCATTTACAGTACCTGTATCAACTTCAAGTAATTCAGTATTACCCTCATCACTATCTGCATTACTTTCTTGATTCAAAAAACCTTTAACTCTTCTCTTGATCATTTCCAATTCCAATTCAGTGAGCCAACCGTTTTTTCTAATCGCTCTGGCTTGGTCACAAATCCTCTGTTCAGTAATGTCTTGAAACGGGCCACGCTCTAACCATTCACTATATAACCTTTGCCGGTAACCTTTAATGGGTACACCGTTTTCATCAGTGGGATTGGATCTATAATAGCATTCCATAACAACAATATTTACTTCCTTCGACCATCTTTTTCTTTTAGGCAACTTTGATACCCCAGTAGCAGAAGTGTTGCCTATAACTCCTGTACCGGGGGGCTCGGGCACCGTCACACTTCCCGTAGGCTGTTCGGGTCCCCCCTGATCTAATATATTATTTGTACTTTGATTCATCACTAAATAGGAGATAGTCAAGTATACCGCCCCGGGCACCAAGCCGGAATTTCAAAGCTTGGGCGCACAGCTACCAGTGTTTTTATCGTGACACCATCACTAGAGAGGTTGCCACCCAAAGCTAAAGAGTCCCCTCTACCCATGAGGCCGACTAGCCCCCGCCGGATGCCAACCCGGTATTTCTTGATCTCGGAGAGAGCTAACAGGTACTACACCTTGCTTAAGGGTGACCTGGAGGTAGTTGTGGCAAAGGGTAACCTCATTCGCCCACGTCGAAACTCCACAACCGGATGCAGTTTATTATTATTATTATTATTATTATTATTATTATTATATGAAATTTAGCTATTGCTCTGGCTGGTGGAATTGCCTACATTTTCCTGTTGGGCGAGCTATAACAAATAGCCAGGGACCGACAGGTTTCTTTCACATTTCACATGTCAAATACCTTTCGGAGTATTCTAGCTGTTCCCAACAAGGAAGATTTTTGAACTTGTGCAATATTTACATGGATCCCTAGTTTCTCTATCCAATCTTCAAATTTCTTAGAAATACTACCCAGTAAACCAACGACTGCAGGGCTAACTTAAAGCTTTTTCATACCCCAAACTCTTCCAAGCTCTAATTTCAAGTCGTGATATCCCTTTAATTTATCCTTTTCTTTTTCGAAGACTCTTCTATCGAAGGGACATGCGATATCAACCAGAGTAGAGTGCTTTTATTATTATTATTATTATTATTATTATTATTATTATTATTATTATTATTTATTATTATGAAAAAACATGCATTACAATGTTTGTGTACTTCAATACTTTGAATATGCCGGGACCAAGCTATGATCCTGAGGCTGAGTCATGCACAGAGTTCCTCTCAGTAAATGTGCAGTTCCAAGAAGCACAGTTTTCTGCAGTTCTTGGATTCTAATATTACCAGGTATTTGTTCAACAAAGCGAATTATTCCTTTTCCAACAAGCCCAAGAGCTCCCATTACAACTGGAATAACAGTCGTTTTAGTGTTCCAGATTTTGCTTATTTCTATTTCGAGATCTTTGTGATCTTCTCAATCTCTTTTGTCGCAACATTTCTTTCTGATGGGGCAGCCATATCAATTAAAGTACATAAACTCTTTGATTTATTTCTGAAGATATTGAATACATTCAATTTTCTTCAGAAAACACAGAGAATTCTTGTCTTTCAGAAATCCTACGTTTGGTTCAGCTGTTTGTCGATACTGGTCTGTTTGAGTAATACTTCTGAAGCATAGAGATGGACCATGAAATAAGCATGAGCCTTGAACTTTTTAATAGCCTTTTTCCAGTTCTGGAAGCCAATTCGGATTACTCCCTCTTCTCGCTTCTTATCCAATGTTAGTAATTTCTGATTGGCAAAACTTCACGAACTCGTTTGACATGGGAGAGAAATTCTTTTTCATATTTTCTACAGAGGAGCTTTAAGAGCCAAAGATCGTGGTAAAATTGATTTATGTTACATTTTTGACGATGAATAATTGACTTTACCATAAGAAGCCTTAATTTGTTTAGAAACACAAGTACTTTTTTGTCAAGTCAAGGGGGCCTCAGCCCCCCGAGCCCCCCTTGAACACCCTTGTACCCTTGACCTCCTTTGCCTTTCCATTTTTCTTACATTACATGTTAAAAATTGGCTCCCCACAAAGCATAAATAATACATACATAACTGTTGTGATGGTAATTTCCCGTCGGTTGTCAAATGAGACCAGTTGTTTGACTAAAATTAACTTGTGGGATTGACGAACAAAAGGAATGACCTCTTTTTGAGTTCCTTTCTCCGAAACGTGTGATCAAGGATGACAAAACTCAAACGTATCCCAGAAAACTGTTATGAAGGTATTTTCCCTGACTGAGAGGAAAGTCAATGGTTATCGGATTACGGTACATATTTTACTTAGGGTTTTCCCCTTACTCAAACTTAAATAGATAATGAAAAACCTCATTCGTTGAAACTTCCAATAAACTCCAACACAATCAATAGTTATTGCATCATCACCAAGCAAGGGAAAAGGAACCTGACGAACCTTCGAGAAATGTAAACATGGTGCAATAATATTAGCAGGCTGAGTGTATAAATATAGACTCAATACGCAGGTAGCTTCACAAAATATCTTGGATTTGGGTGTGTAACAACAATGTGATAAATAGGTGAAACAATTTCAATTCCACACTGCAGCAGGGATTAATTTTTATGGATGCCATTAAGGTTTTATGACATAACTTTCCTTTGAGAACTAGTCAAATCGTTGCTCGACACAGGAGAAATTCATCAACTGAATAAGTATGCCGCCTCATGAATTACATTTGACTATTTTGCCCAATTCTGCCAACGATGATCACCAATTTCAATTATGGTGTCAGCAAAATGGTGCAAAGTATGTTCGAATTGAGCTTCCTGATGGAGCCAAGTATCCAACGCAACCCATGCTTGGCAAATGGTTTACATCGTATGATGCTGCAATGGATTGGGGAAAGAAATCGACTTGTGATTTGAAAGGGAAGCACAATATCAAAGTTTCAAGGCTGAAAATCGAAACCGTAACCAATCAATTTGCCAAGGACTACAAGAGCAGCCCAAATGAATATTGGGAGTACCATTTGAAAATTCATTTTAACGATGTGAAAGAGAAAGAGGATTTGTCGAGATGGTTAAGGAACTTTGAAAAGTGCAGTCATTTATCCAAAAGTGCACTTGGGGTAAAACCCAAGAATGATATTGGTTTTTACAATTTTGTCACTTTGAGATTATTTGAAGTGACGCGAGAGGATGCAGAATATCGACTTGATCGTTTAAGTAGGAAACTTCAAGAGAGTGGGCTAAATATTGTTTCTATACAGAAGGAATTGTGTGTTTATGACAGTAACAAAGATGTAGATGCTGGATGGCTGTAGTTCTCCATAAGATAAACTTGAAATATCTGATGAGATGAAAACAGATTAAACTATTTATATTATAATATTCTTTGTCATTTTATGACATTTTGGAAAGGATTCCAGGGTTGAAATTAATTCAT
>RDPX01000233.1:1015506-1111012 GCA_003991215.1 Morbakka virulenta | reverse complement strand
AGATAGATAGATAGATAGATAGATAGATAGATAGATAGATAGGTAGATAGATAGATAGGTAGATAGATAGATAAACAGATAGATGGATAGACATCGATCGATGGACGGATTGATGGATAGATGGATGGACAGATGAATAATGGACAGATGGATTGATAGATGATAGATGGATAGATAGACAGATAGATGGATTGGTAGATAAATAGATAGATAGATAGATACATACATACATACATACATACATACATACATACATACATACATACATAGACAGACAGATAAGATAGATAGATAGTAGATAGATAGATAGATAGATAGATAGATAGATAGATGGATTGTAATCAATGGATCGTGGAGTCTTGTTAGGGGCAAGGGGGGGGGGGATTGGTTGGAATGGCAAGGAAGGCATAACAAGTATCCTAAAGGTTTTTGTTCCTTCCACATGAATGGAGATTCAGAGGTCGTATGATGTCATTTTGGTATACTTTGATTAAATGATACTATTGGTATCAAAGAAATAAATGTATATATATAATATATATATATATATATATACATACATACATACACATACACGTTATCTATTTCGTTGGTATCAATAGTATATAATAGTATCATATATATGTTATAAATTGGATTCAGAAGTAGACCTGAACTAAAGCTTTATCAAACACAAAACCAGCGTTGTAAATATGTAAACCTAAGAAAAATAAAAGGATAAATCAAGTACTGTAAAGTCAATTAAATAAACACAACATTTTCATGACATTCTCCCTCAGTTAGGAGTTCCTCAGTTTTGTTAAATTTAGTCAAACTCATATCTTTGAGGCTTTCGTTTGGTACGTGTTTATCGCCGTAAAACCTTTTCCGTTTGTGATGATTGCTCAGATGTCACTTCTGTGGTATCTTGGTTTTGGATGTCTACGTCTTCTTCAGTCGCGCTCTCCATTACATTTGGTTCTGGATCATTTGATCTGCCTGAGACACTCTCTCTTACAGTTGTTTCTATATCTAAGTTTTCGTTTGATCTGTTCAAGTGAGCTTCTTCTTTATCCCTTGGACAAGGCGCAAGGTCGGAAAGTGACACTGTGGACTCTCTACCATATTTGTGGCGAACATGGGCATATGTTGGGTTGACATGAGTCAGCTCAACCTCTTCCACTAAATCGTCATTTTTGCTGGAACGTACAAATTTGCGGAGGTAAACAGCGCCTGGAGATAACAAAATAGGAAGTGAGATGCCATTACTGGATTTTCGCTGGAAGTTGAAGAACCGCTCGTGTGGAGTTGTGTTGGTAGCAGTTGACAACAAAGAACGAATTGTATGTAGAATATCTTGTAATATCTTCTCCAATTGAGTGATAGGTAACCGGCTGGATGTTAAGGCCAATTGGACTGCTCTCCAAATGATACCATTATATCGTTTCACTTGGCAATTTTCGATAAGATGGTAGGGTACACTGTGGCTGGTTGCTACCCCTCTGCTGGTAAGGTAGCTGCAAGGTTCTTCGGACATGAAAGATTAGTCTCTGTCAGAATGTTTGTAGCCTGGTATGCCACACAGGGAGAAAAGTGAGTCTAAACACTTGATGACGGTAGGTGTAGACATGTCTGCACATGGTATTGAGAAAGGAAATCGTGAGTACTCATCAATAACCGTCAGCAAATACTTGTTACGCGTGGTGGATGTTTAGGGTCCTTTAAAACCCATACTCAATCGTTCCATTGGCTTGGTTGCTTTTATAAGAGAACCGTCAGAGCGTTTATAGAATTGTTTCAGTTCAGCACAAATCTTACAGTTTGCACAGGTGCGTTTGACATCCTCTGTTGAGAACGGTAAATTCTTTATTTTGACAAAATGTAAGAGACGGGTAACACCAGCATGACAAAGTTGAGTATGAATGTCATCCAGATGACTGGAGATAGCGAGACAGTGAGCACGTGTAAAGGAGTCTGCGACAACATTGCTTTTCCCTTCACGGTATTTTTGATAGTGTAAGAGAACTCAGCAAGCTCCATTCACCAAGTTTGGATTTTACTGTTTTTAATCTTAGTACACTTTCGATTGTCAAACATATATGAACCAGAGCGTTGGTCAGTTATCAAGGTAAATGTTTTTTTTGTGATAGTAAATGGCTCCACTTTCGGACAGCTTCGATTATGGACAGTGCTTACTTTTCAACAGCTGGGTACCATCGTTCGCTCTTTGATAATGTTTTGACATGAATGCTACTGGCCGACCATTTTGGTTCAGTGAAGCAGATAGCGCTACATTGGAAGCATCACAATCTATCACAAAAGATACGTCTTCATCTATGGGTGCTAAAACAACTTCTGCAAACTCCATTTTGATGGATTGAAAGAAATTAAGTACAAGATCGCTCAGTGGAACGGCTTCAGCATCAGCTAATGGTCGAATTTTGTCTGAAAACTTTGCTATTCATCTGGCGTAATATGCAAACATTCCCAGAGTCCTGCGAAGAGAAGCAGCGTTGGGTGGTGGCGGGGAATCTAATAATGGCTGTAATCGTTTGGGATCTGGTTTGATACTGTTATAGCTGATACGGTACCCAAGGATATCAATTACCGAAGAAGAGTGTACAGTTTTAGAGCTACTAAAAGTTATGTTTCTTTTGGCGATCATTTCATGAAAAGCAGTGTCGTTTCTCTGAAGGTCAGCTTCATCTACTCCTCCAATGGCGACATTGTCAAGGTAAGGGAAGGTATCATTTAAACTTTCCTCTTTCACTAAATCGTCCATTGTCCTTTAAAATCAGGGGACGCCATTGATTACGCGAAATGGGACAGCAACAAATTCATTTAAATCACCGAGACATTCGAATGCTGAAAATTTCCTTTCAGATTCTTGTAACGGGATCTGGTGGTAGGCGCTTTTGAGATCGTATGTAGAGAAATGCTTGTGGTTAGAAAGTTTTTTGACCATTTCATCTATACAAGGTAGTGGATAAGTGTCGAGTTCGGTGTACAAATTGATTGTTTGTGAATAGTCTATATAATCTCTTCCGATGTCTGTTAAGTTCATCTTTAGCAACTAAGACTTAAACGCTCCACGAAGAATCACTCCTCTGAATTTTTCCAACTTTAAGGAGAGCTTGAAGTTCCTGTTCAATGAAAGCTGGATCATCTTTATTGCACGATTAAGACTTTGTTGCAATCGGTTTGATATCTTCTGGAAGACTGTTGAAGAGTAAAGGCGGTTTAACATCGGCACGTTTGGCAAAGGTACTTGTCGATTCAGACATTGCAGATATGTTACTTTTGGGCAGTGGTGAGACAAGTAAGTCAGGTTTCGGACCACCAAAAAGGAACGTTAATTTTTGATGTTGTTTCTGGAAATCATACCCCAAAATCATATCACTACATAGATTCTGGGGAATGTCTACTTTAACGTTCTCATAAGTTTGTTCATTCAAAGAAGGTGTTAACTGACAACTCCCGATAACTGTAGATTTCATTGATGTTAGTGCAAAAGAAACAGTTTTGTTAGATGGTGATTGTGGAAATTGAAGTCTGTTAAAAGCGCCTTCGCTGATAAAACTGTCAGAGCTGCAGGAATCAATCAATGCCTCCAGAGTTTGGTTATTCACAATAATAGGTACTGATGCATGACAGAGATTTGGTGGACAGACTTTCGAGACAGCACAACGTGTTGGTGATGAATGAATGGCAGAGAAGTTAAATTCTTTCTTAGTAGATCGGCAAACCTTTGAAAAGTGTCCTACATTGGAACAGTTGTGACAGGTAGCATCTCGGGCAGGGCACAAGGATCGGTTAGCATGCATTGATCCTCCACAGAAGTAGCATATTTTCTCACGTGGATTGGTTGGTTTGGTATTTGGACCTTTTCGTAAAGCTGCAAGAGATAATGTGTTATCTTTGACATGTTCTGAATCGGTTGTTACAGCAGCTACAGTTGGTGGATTGTTTTATTGCAAAAAAAAAATTCAGAGTTTTTCTGAGCAAGATCAAGACTTCGGGTACGTTCATGTGCTTGATCAAGTGTCAATTTCTCATTTTCCAAAAGACGTTGTCGTATATGGTTTGATGAAAGACCACTGATGAATGAGTCCTTTATCTTTTCAGAACGGTATACATCCGCTGTAACTGCGCTGAAGTTACAATGTCTACTCACCTTTTTAAGTTCTTCTAGGTACTGGTCAAGAGATTCACCAGGTTTTTGTTTCCTGGAAGCAAGTTGGTGGCGTGCAAAAATGGTATTTGGTGCCTTCACATATAATCTAGTCAAAGTGTCAACAACCTGCTCATAGTAGTACACTCCTCAACATAGTCAAACACGTCTGCAGAAATGAAATTTACGATGGACCTGAATTTATCCGTGGCACCAGTTCCACATTCAGTAATAAAGTTATCAAAAGTCCTTTTCCAGTGCTTGTTATTATTATTATGTACCAGAGAGCCACCACACATCAAGGCTAAAAGCCAGTCGAGGAAGAGGGTTAATGACATGGATAGACTGACAGGTGAATGATGTTAAGTATTGTGAAAGGGACGAAAGATATAACTGAATGTGAACTGAATTTGATGACTTAGATGGAAGGTTTTGACAAGTGTTTATTGATATTTGATTTGAAGATGTCCATGTTGTAGTCCTCTGGGAAGCAATCTTGTGGCAAAGTGTTCACAGATTAGAGGTTCTTGGAAAAAACATTTTTCATGGAAATTCCGTTTGATGTTAGGCACATGGAGAAAGAAAGAAACATTCTTTCCAGTAGTGGTAGCAGGACGCGTTCTTGCTGTAAAAGTTTTACGAGGAGGAACTAGGGATTGAAGCTTAGTCGAACACTTACTATGGAAATACCGATAGAGTAGAGAAAGACTAGTAACGTCTCTTCTGCGAGAAAAGGGCTGTAGAGAACTGAACAGATCATCTCCAACAAGATTGCGAAGTCGATTTTGAACTCTGTCAAGGCAAGAAAGAGTGCTCTGGGCAGTACCTCCCCAGATGTGGCAGCAGTACTCCATCTTAAGGCGTATCTGACTTTTGTACAGGTAGAGGATTGCATCAGACATCAGATACTTTCTGGAGCGATAGAAAGATCTAACCATTTTGCCAGCAGCTTATCAAAGCAAGGGGCTTCTTCAAGAAGAGAGCCATTCATTTCAACTGAACTAAAAATTGGAATTGAAAGTTGGTTGTGAAAGGAGAGAAGCTTGGTTTTAGAAGTATGAAAAGTAACAAGCCATTTATTCCCTCATTCCACTACATACTCCAGGTCAGACGAAAGGGAATCTGCAACACTCTGATCTCCAATGCTCTTTGAGGTGCAGCCATAGACAGTTGTGTCCTCTGCATAGATGTCAATAAATGATATCAGAATGTGATTTGGAAGTTCATTAATAAAAATCAAGAAGAGAGTTGGGCCTAGAATAGAACCTTGAGGAACACCGGCATTGATACAATGTGCTTCGGATTTTTTCCCATTAAGAGCTACTTTTATTGACCTATCAGAGAGAAAGGATTTGATCGTTGAGAAGACATTGCCAGGTATTCCATAGCTAGCAACTTTGTGAAGCAACCCTTTGTGTCAGACCTTATCAAAGGCTTTTGATATGTCAAGAGCCACTGCCCTAGAAACAAAGCCCCCATCAAGAGATTCACTGATCCTATGAGATATCACAGTCTGCACATCAGCTGATCTTGCCGTATGATATCCATATTGCTTGTCACTAAGTAGATTGCTTTTGATGAGGTGATTGACAACTGCTTGGTTTATCATGGATTCAAACAACTTACTAATGACGCTAAGGAAACTGATTGGTCTATACTGAGGTGAAGATGACTGTTCCCCAGTATATTTCAATACTGGCAGACTGATGAAATTTTCCAAGGAGATGGAAAACATTTCTCTTTAAAGCAACAATTGAATAGCTTTATAAGGACAGGAGCAAGTTCCGTTAACAGATTCTTAAGGACAATAGCTAGAACATTGTCAGGACCAGTTGTCTTGCTGGAATCAAGGTCCTTGATAAGTTTGGCAGCTTCCCTAGCAGTTAAATGGGTATTGCTTAGGGTATTTTCAGTCAATGGGGAAAATTCTGGAAGTGGATGTCCTTGATAGTCAAGGGTGGAATTCTAAAGGAAGCCTTGGTTTCAGGGCATCTATTCCGATGATAGCAAAGGAAGTAGTGATTTCGGGGAGCAATGGCAGCAGCACACTCAGGGGAATACCATGGCTGGCTGTTTGGTCTCTGTTGGAATTTCTTACAAGCTATAAAACTCTAAATACCAGCGATTAACCAACTAGATATATCAGTGACAATATGGGACATATTCATTTTGAAAATTGAGCACAAAGGAATTTCAGAGACAAAAGATCTAAAGCTAACCCAATCAGCCCTCGTGTATCGATACATACTGCGAAGGAAAGGGACATCAGAGGACTCTTTGAATTTAGATTTTATCTTAATGGAAACAGCTGAGTGATCAGAAGACCCCAAAGGAGATAGAACAGTAGGTGTACACTGTTCTGGGCAAATTGTCAGAAAAAATTCACCATCAGTCTTGTTGGAATAGACTAGCCACTCGACATTGTGAACATTAAAGTCACCACAGATATGAATGTTAGCAGAAGGATATTCAGACAGGATCTTGTCAATTTTTTCAGAGATTTGTTCAATGACAGTAACTCCATCATCTTGGGGACGATAGAGGGCAAAGATGAAAGAAGCGCTGCAAACAAGAGCTACACAGAAACACATATAAGGTAACTCAGGATCTTCATTTGAAATGTCCCTACCACAGGGAAAACCGTCTTTGATGTAGGCACAAATTCCATGGCCATGGCGGTTTTGTAGGTCGTGTTTAGTGGCCATGGTAGAATAACCTGGAATCTTGTTGAAATCATCAACAGAATTTGATAGGCCAATGCCGGTTTCACAAAGAAATAAGAAGTCAGGTTTGGTCTCATGTAAATGAATTTCAACCTCTGGAAAGTTAGAACGCAGACCCCTAATGTTGGTAAAGGAGACCTCGTAGTAGGGATCCACGTTAGCAGTTGAGGAGCTGGGTTTGCACTTATTATTTGTTTGAGTAAAAATCATTGTAAAAATATGTGGAGGAGGTCAGTAGACATATTGTAAGCAAACACAGAGAGAATGAATGAACTATCTTTGAGAACCATTGAAGAAAGAAGATCCGTAGCAATTCCCACTAACATGGCATCGCGAGGCCACACCGGAAACTACTGCACGGTCCAGACTCCATTCACAAAATGGCAATACAGCAGCCTTGATATTATAGACCTGCTGATAGGACAGCCTCCTTGGGAGTTTCTCCCAGGTTCGGGTCCCTGTACTATCCAGGAGGATAACGCCAACCCAGTAAAACGTTTACCTCCAGCACCCTCATTAGTGACATGGTGTCAAAGAAAGAAAACCCTCATAGCATCTCCACATACCACTCATAATAAGCAACAGCTGACCCTGAAAACAGCAATTCTTCCCCATTTTTTAGAAACATCACCAATGGAGCATGAGGACTAAAGGACAAAATAGAGAAAGCGAGAGTTACGAGGCTGCCGAAAGTAAACACAAGTTCCGATTTCTACTCTCCATTTGTGTGGATGGCTGTTGGCTCAAAAAGAGCTCCTCTGTCCTTTGACAGTTCTTGTTTTTAGTGCTGCTGGGTATCCACAACACCCACCTCATCAGACAAGCCATGACCTGGCCGATGGGGGTGCCTATTTAGTCACCGACAATTCGACCATGAAACAGGTAGTACTAGTTTACATGGTACTGGTAGCAGGTTTGAAAGCAGACCTGACCTGAATAGTGCTTTCATTCCTTTGCAGCTTTGAATGAGTTTGGATCGACATCCAATCGTGAAGGTTTCAAAGCCTTGCTCATCATTCATGTGTTTGATAAATTGTTATAAATTGGATACAGACGTAGGCCTGAACTAAGGCTTTATCAAACACAAAACCAGCGTTGTAAATATATAGATCTATGAAAAATAAAAGAATAAATCAAGTACTGTACATTCAAGTAAAAAAAACAAACATTTTTATGACAATATATATATATATGTCCATCTATTTCGTTGGTATCAATAGTATATAATAGTACTACATATGTATATATATACATATGTATATATATATATATACATATATATATATCCATTTGTCCATCTATACGTACATATTTATTTATCCACTTTGTGCTGATTTTCTCTCTTAACATTTTACCTACATCAACTCATTTTGGCAGGAATATCTGAAAGGTTTTGGCTGTTGCTGTTTTGAATATTTTTTTGTTTCCTTAAGTATGTGTGTCTTCTTCCACCGCCTAAAGCCTTTTCTTATATATGCAGAACCCACAGGGTCTTTGTTTTATTTCATTTTGAGCTGTTTCTTCAGCAGTATAGAGGACAAATCACGCAAGAAGTCATTTTGAAAGTCACAGTTTAATCAAGGGAATTCTGTAGCCCAATTTTATTAACAAGATGTTTATTTTTCTGATCAAAGGAACATCGAAAAAATTGACGAAATTGTTTGGTGATATAAGCATTTATGATGACAGTTTGATATAATCCAGGGTGTAGCATCAGTATTCCTGCCATTGATGCTATCCTGCGAGATCTTTTCTTTGAAGAAAATTGTTACTTACCATTCCTCGTGCAATGTTCGGTTGTGGAAGTGACGAATCCACATGGTGGGAAATCTGTCCTGCCTTTTTCAGTCTTTATTCTTACATTTATGATATCACCACAACTGTGAGAAGTGAAGAATCACAATACGTGATGTGAAGCACAACAGAGAGAGAGAGAGAGAGAGAGAGAGAGAGAGAGAGAGAGAGAGAGAGAGAGAGGATTCCCCAGTTAAATTCTCTTCTGTGAAATTTTTCGATCGAATGAAGTCGGTTTCTTACAGATGTGAAGAGATAATCTCTTCTGCAGTTGTTTTAGCCATTACACCATTACACCAAATAAATTATTTTACGTACATGAAAAAAAGCACAATCGAAGAGTTGACACCTACAATTGTTTTTTCCTTTTCTGTTTTTTAATTTCTTCACAGCTTCATACAAGAGCACCACAACAAGGATGTATTATCTTAAGTTGCTTTCTCTGACGAATTGCATGGTGCATGTTTTTCTTTGTTGTTTCCTATATTAAACTAAATAATTTTACTATTTTGAGCTTCATGCCTTAATTGCTAAAAAAGTGGGAGGTAATAGATTTGACATTTCAGGTGTCTTAGGCTATTTTGATATAAATATATGTAGGGGCGTACCTATCAGACTCGGATTAGAGACCTGGGATCAAACCCAAATCTGATCTTGACATGACATGGAAAAACACAAACAAGCCATTAGGTACAGCTCGTCTCCTGAGAAGTAAAAAAATAGTTGACCTAATGAAAGAAACATGAACTTGCTTAGAAATCTATAATTCATGCAAATCTTATTGTTCAGTTTTACACGTTAGCAGCTATTTCAATGCATTGTTACCATAGAAACAATCACTGGGATGAATAAATCAGTCTTGTTATTCCTGTGGGGTTTTATGCCACACACAGCTTTGATAGCTCTTTAAACAAAAAAAAGGAGATTATTGAGGCTTTCCAAACTCTTTGGCAGATACATTTCTTATTTTAATTGTAATCTGAATAAAACTCTCATAATATTTTACTTCCTTCTGAACCTTTACTCGTGATATACAAATAAAAAAACATCCAGTGATAACATATCTCAGATGTGTTCTAGATAAAAAATTCTTGTGGGTAGTCAATGGCAACAAAAAGGGTTGGAAAAATAAATGATAAGCCAAAATTAAATAATAGATGACGTTATGTGTTATCATTTGCGGAATATATTTCGGTAACCTGTACCATCTTCAGCCATATATTAGCCATATACAGCCAGATATTAAATATTTATTCCTATGAATAAAGGTAGAAAACAATCAATAAATAGAACAAATAGAATTTTAAAACGACCGTTATGTTGTGACTAGAAGCTCAAACTACCACTTTATTGTCAATTCCCGACTTCGGAACTCGTCCTTAGTGTTAATGGTGGGGTAAAGTGCCCGTTGCCACAGAGCCTCAAGGGTCATTAACAAAGAAACTCTTGATGACTGAGCTAATATTTATTTGTTCTAATTATTGACTGTTTTCTACCTTGTCTTCTACTGACACCTTTTTTAAAGCCAAATTTGACAACACTAAACTAAAGAAAAAAAATTCAGCAAATTCTCTTTTAAGTTGATAGGTGTTTATATATTTATTTTTATTTTTCGACACGATTTTCAGTTTCAGAAATCACCTTTGAGGGAACCATTATGGAAAAATGGTCACCAGACATTTCAAAGCTTTCGCTACCACTAAAAAAGGGGTGTTTTTTATAGGTTCTCTTTTTTATTTTACTCTGCATTTAATTAACCTTGTAAAGTATCAATTTTTACCTTTTAAAATGATTGTAAATTAATTTGTAAACCTTCCACATATCACACACAACAGATTGTGTGGCCTTGGAGGGAGGTTAGAAAGTACCCTTGATCTGACATGGGACTTCAAATGATTAACAAAGCCAGCTTTTGACNCTCTTTTAAGTTGATAGGTGTTTATATATTTATTTTTATTTTTCGACACGATTTTCAGTTTCAGAAATCACCTTTGAGGGAACCATTATGGAAAAATGGTCACCAGACATTTCAAAGCTTTCGCTACCACTAAAAAAGGGTTGTTTTTTATAGGTTTTCTTTTTTATTTTACTCTGCATTTAATTAACCTTGTAAAGTATCAATTTTTACCTTTTAAAATGATTGTAAATTAATTTGTAAACCTTCCACATATCACACACAACAGATTGTGTGGCCTTGGAGGGAGGTTAGAAAGTACCCTTGATCTGACAGAAGAATACGATCACATTTGTCACACTTCCAGCTCTTTGTGCCTTCATCGAGATTGTTCTCCCAGCCTTTGCGCAATTTACGCTTTAACCGTTCATGCACTAGGCGACTATTTTCGAACAATGTACAACCTGTCTTCCCGTGCCTTCTCCAAGTCGCTCTTTCCAAGGCTAGCCTTTCCCAGTGTTTAAGGTCTATTCCTAGTTTCTTTAGGCCTTCTTTGATACAGTCTTTGTACCTTCTTCTGGGTTTATGTTGTGGTCACTTCCCAGTCTTGAGTTGCCCATAAAACAGTTGCTTTGGGAGTCTATCATCCTCTATACGAACTATATGGCCTGCCCAGCACATGTGATTGGCGTTGCTCATTGACTCGATACTTGTGTATCCTGCTCTGACAATGACTTCACCATCAGGTATTTGGCTTTGCCAATTGATATTGAGTATGCGTCTCAAACATTTGTGATGAAAGTGTTCAAGTAGTTTGAGATGTCTCACGCAGAGCTTGTTTTCAAGGTGATGCCGCGATCTGTCCAAACTCGTTTTTCAAGCATTCCAAAATCTTCTGTCTTGCATGAACGATCACAGACATGAAGAATGAACCTTCCCACTTTTGGAGCTGGATGCAGATGAGCTTTATTATAAATCTTGGAATGTCTCGTTAGACCGCTTGCTGATTTGCAGACTAGACCACAGGTAGTGTAACTATGCATAAATGAGCTAGATGGTAAGGTTTTCTCATAAAATTGTTGATCTTGTCTTCGATTGTGTGACTTAAGATGGTTCACCAGTCCAGCTTTTAATAAAAGAAATCTACCACACACACTGCACTTCCTTTCCTCCTGAATATCAACAGGCACTGGCCTTTCATCCTGCTTTCTTAGAGCACGCTTTAATTCAACATGACCTACACGTCTTCCTTCAAATTCCTTACATCCTACCCTAATTTTTTTTCTCCGTTGGAGACGGTCTGCAGTTTTCACTTCCCAGTTATTCAAATCAATCTTCATTAGTTTCAAATTACTCCTCAGCACATCCTTAAACCTTTTTTTCGGCTTGTGTTGTGGTCTTTCCCCTTTTAATAACTCCCCATAAAACAACTGTTTTGGGAGTCTTTCATCTTCCATCCTGATAAGGTGTCCCGTCCAGCGCATCTGATTCTGGATGCGACACATCTCAATGCTGGTGGTGTTGGATCGTTCAAGGACTGGAGTATCAGGTGTTAAAGTATTCTAACCGATGTTGAGGATTCTCCTGAGACAATTCTGATGAAACCTTTCCAAAAGCTTGAGATGTCGCCTATACGTACTTCATATTTCTGAGCCATATAACAAAAAAGTAAGCACACATGCTTTATAAACACTTTGATGTAATTCTCCGATCTGACCATACCCGTTTCTTCAACTTACCAAAAGCAAAACTGGCTCTGGCTATTCTGTGATTTATTCGGCATCCAGAGTGCAATCCTTGCTCAGTGTACTACCAAGATACACAAAGCTATCAAACCTTGTCTCATAAACTAGAATGTGTGGTTCAGCATATGACACTCCAACTGGAGGTGAAAATATAACGTAAGTTTTCTTGAGACTGATAGTGAGACCAAACGTTTTGCAAGCACTTGAGAGTTTGTTCATAATCAGCTGCATTTCCTCCTCTGAATGTGCAACAAGATCAGCATCATCTGCATACAAAAGCTCACAAACAATATTTTGAAAAGTTTTAGAGCTCGAATTGAGACGCTGATATTGGTTCACTGTCAGAACCAATATCAGTTGAGAATTATGTAAAACAGGGTGACTTTTCTCTTTTCTCAATCTATTTTGCTTTGATGCTTTTTCATGCTTTTAAGGATTGTGATATAGGGATAGGCATACGGTTCCGAACATCAGACAAGCTTTTCAACATACCCATACACATATACACACATGCAAACATACATGCATACACACATACGTTCATGCATACATTTCAATATTTAATGGGGGCAGTGGCACTTTAACTTTTTAATACTGAAAGACCCCCGTCAAAACTTTTGTGGTGCTCTTTTTTCCGAAACCCCTAAATATGGGAGAGAATAGCTTTTCTGCACTCCAGCTATTGTACTCGTTTCGCGGGCGAGACACGAATGCTGTCAAGGCAACAGGTTTGAATTAAATATGGTGGTTGGCTTGTGACTCCTCAAAATCAGCTGAACAAATACATTGCACGCCTATTTACTAGCAACAAAACCAAAATGGACTATACTGGAAGTAGTTATATTGGAGACTTCAAAAATGGACGGTAAGGCATTTGTTTTCCTGGTTTACAAGTAACAAATTGTTGTTTTTATGATATAAACTTGTTGCATTTTTGTTAAAGCAGTTTAGGGTTTCAGACTTATCTTCCAAGGACTTAGATATCTAAGAAATTGAACTGAAAGCTCGTCGACAGCGACTGTCGACTGACAATTTCCTTTAAAGATAGAGAACCATTATCTATTTGCGTCAGAAACAGTGTAAAACAAGGTAAAAAATGACGGAGAGCCAGGTAATTTCCATAAAAATCGTAAATTGATCGTGGTCCATTTTGGTGTTAAGGGATTGAACTCTCGTGCTTTTACTCTTCTTAACTTCATACAAGATAAAAGTCTGTTTATATGTTTCTGTCATATATTATTCAAGACCCCAATCTCTAAAATGATACAAGGCACATGCATGACTCCTATCAAGGCAACAACCTTGCAAAGCATGCAGATAAAACATAACAGTATACACCACCCCCGACATTTAGGAGTTAGCATGTATAGAAATGAAAACAACAAAAACAACAAACAAAAAAACCCAAGTAGCCAAGAGTCCATATCCCTACCGCAACAAGTCCACAATGTGGCAGCTAATCTATTGGTTTGTAAAGTCATTATCGAAATAGCAGGAGGTTGGCTTTCTATTTCTACTACTAGAGAATTAAACAGTTGGCTCATTTTGGGAATATTTTTCAATTGGAATGTTGCTTTTTCAGTAAAATGGTATATGCAGTCTAGCATAGGTCTCACGTGTTGAAAACAAGACCAATGAATGTTTGACTCAGAAATGGATAGGGAAAATGATAGACAAGATAAAGGAGGAATGAGAGAGGGGTGAAGAGGCTCATTCTCATCTCCTGACAAAAACAAAAGTTTGCAAATGGTCAATTTGAACCTTGCAGCTTGGCAGTGCATCTACTGTTACAAGTCATGTGAGAAAGATGATGAGGCTAGCTCAAATAAATGCTGTGCATGTAAGCAGTATTCACAGTGAAGATATTTCAAGCAGTCTATTTGAGGTGTTGAAAGGTCATAACATGCAATGAGTCTGTAACCCTTGCATGGGAGCAAAAATCAGCCAGTTACTCTACAGACAGATGTGAAAATAGATATGATGGTCAGAGAAAAAGTGTGTGAAGCACTTGAGATAGAAAAAAGTGTAAAGAACTTGATTATGGTGAATGTAAAGGAGAGTAGATATTCAGATACTCTGCAGTGCAAGAAAGATGACCTTGAACAAATGAAAGGGATACTGAACAAAGTGATGAACGTGGAGGATGGAGGGATTACTGACCCCATTAGGTAGGGGGTGGGACAAAGCCAAGACTGCTAAGGATCACTCTGACATTAAAAAAAAAGAAATTTGAGGTTTTGAGGAAGGCAAAAGGCATAATTGAGGGTGAAAATGACAAGAGTAAACATGTGTACATGAACCCAGATTTCACTCCTAAACAGAGAAAAGCAAACAAAGAACTGATGGACAAAAACTGAAACAGAGTAGCAAAAGGAGAATCAGACTTAGTTATCCAAAGTGGACAAATAGTGAAATGACAAGTGCAAAATGTGGAGAAGGCTGAGGTTAATGCTCATTCAGGAAAGCCAGATGGAGAACTTTGGAGGGGTCTACAGCCAAGGCTGATAGTGAGAAGTAACTAGAAGGTAGTAAAAATGTACAAGGTGTTCACAGAGTTGATGCCATCCAAGTATTGGAAAACCATCTAGGAGAGAGTGAAGGATGCTCTGTTAGTTCATTTCAGTTTTTACCCCCAACAGTTGCTGAGGTTTTTGATGCCTCTGTAGATACAGAGAAATTTTATTGTTCTGGTGCTTCAAGAGTTCAGCCTCCAGTATCTGCTGAGGGTTTTGACATCTCTGTAGAATCAGAGGTCTTTCTTTGTTCTGATGTTTCAAGAGTTAAGCACCTGCAAAGGCTTTGTTTGTTTCTACAGTTTTCAGGTTTGCAGCAATAACTCAGACAGGAGTGATGATGGCTGTTCTTTTAATTGTACTAAGTTGAATAGTGTGGATGGTAGACAAGAGCAAATTGTTTATTTTGATAGTGAGGTTGATTGTACTGAGTGAATGAGTGAGTGAGTGAGTGAGTGATATTTTTGACTAAGGAGTCATATAAATTTTGAGATATTGTTTGACAAGGTCTATGTTTCAAACACAAGGTTGTTTACATTTTATTTATGTACACAAATGCTGATAGTTTACCAAACAAGCATGGTGAAATGCTTTCAGTTATATCTGAAGTAAAACCTATGGTGATAGGGATTACTGAAACATTGCCTAAATGACAAAAATATCCAAACAAAGCTGACTGTGTAATTCCAAATTATGAAAGGTTGGCAAACAAAAACCCCAAGAGATAAGTAGTTTTGTATTTTCATGATGATTTGAAAGCAAAGGAATGTGAACAGATATCTGGTAAAGAATTTGAGAAGAGTGTGTGGGGACACTTTACAGGAGCAAATGGAGAGAAAGTGTTGGTTGGCTATGTGTACTGTAGTCCTAATAGCTCTGATGAAAATAATGAACTGTTAAACCAGTTATTCAAATTCAAAGAATTGTTGGAATATGATAGAGTTTGTGTAGTTTGTGATTTCAATCAACCACTTATAGTCTGGCAAGGGGGAAGGGTGAAAGATAAGGATAGATTTTGTGGAGAGTATGAAGATGCTTGTCTGATACAGGTTGTTAACCAGTGTACATGAAGACAACCAGGTCAAACCCCTACAATAGGTGATTTGGTGTTTGTGAATAGTGAGGACTTGGTCTCAGACATGGTGCTTATTTCACTACTTGGCAAAAGTAACTATGATATATTGCTATTTGCATTGTGTGTGCCTTGATTTCTATAGTTGAGGAAAAGAAATATACATACAATTTGCATAAAGGAAATTATGTAAAGTTTAGACAGTTGACAAAAGACACAAATTGGCAAGAAATTTTGCCTGATAAGTTAGATGTGGAAGAATAATGGCAATCCATTAAGAAAATTACTCTTGATGGCATGGAGGAATGTATACCAAAAACTTCTACTGGTGGCAAAAAGGTGTTAAGCCTGGTTGGATGTCAAAAGGAGTAATGAAAAGTATTTTAAAAAAATACAACTTGTACAAGAGGTTTTTGCATACAAAGAGTGGTCAAGATTATGTGAAGTATATTGAGAAAAGGAATGAATGCAATTGTGTCATTCATAAAGCCCTGAAAGACCATGAAAGAAGTATTGCCAAAGACATTAAGCATAATACAAAATGTTTTTGGAATTTGTTAGAGGAAAAACAAAGGTTACCTAAAGAGTAAGTACATTGAGGAAAGGCAATGGTTCAGTTGCTAAAGATGGTAAACAGAAAGTGGAGACATTAAATGCTTTCTTTTTAAGTGTATTTGTGAAGGAAGATACACAGAACATGCTGACTTTAGAGTTAAGAGGAAGATCAAATGGTATCTTATTGTCAGAAATTAGAGTTACTGAGGAAGCAGCTAAGAAGAAATTAAAAGGTTTAGACCCAAATAAAGCACAAGAACCTGACTTTATGTTGACAAGAGTGCTAAAATAGCTCAGCTGTGAGCTATCATGCCCTCTCTGTACCCCCCTTAACAAGTCACTTAAAAATGGTATATTACCGAGTGATTGAAAAGTTGCCGAAGTTGCAGTAATATTTAAGAAAGGGTCAAAAGCTGACCCAGGAAATTACATATTGGTATCATTGACAACCATAGTATGCAAAGTTTTGGAGTCTATAGTGAGAGATGTTATTATTTTGTACTTTGAAGAATACATGCTGATTGCCAACATGGATTCAGGTGGAAGCATTCATGCATTACTCAGGTTCTTCAAGTTATGGAAGATATTTCAAGTATGTTGGGAGATGGTGTTGCAATTAACATAATATACTTAGATATCAGAAAAGCTTTTGACTTGGTTCCACATGAACATTTGATATTAAACCTGAAATCATATGGCATAGATGGTACTTATTGAAATGGTCGAATAATTTTCTTCATGACAGGACTCATAGAGTGAAGGTAAAAAAAATAATTAACAGAAACTAGAGTTTTAAGTGGAATTCTGCAAAGCTCTATTTTTGGGCTGATTTTATTTACAATTTTCATAAATGACTTGCCGGAAGGAATAGTAAGTACTTTTTCATAGATGATACCAAAATATATGGAAGCACCCAGGAGCATGAGACTATGCAAAGTGATTTACAGAAATTGCAAACCTGTGCACAGTTATGGCAATTGTATTTTAAACCTGTGCACAGTTATGGCAATTGTATTTTAATGTACTGAAATGTAAGGTGATGCACATTGGATTGGGTAAGCCTTGCCATGATTACACTATGGTGTTAGGAGATAGTATACAGCTTGTTGATACCTGCAATGAAGAATAAGTGTTATTTTTGACACTGGCATGACTTTTGATGTTCACACTGAAAAGGCAGCTTCAAAAGCTAATCAGATTATGGACATAATGAGAAGGACTTTTGAATATATGGACAAGGAGGTTTTTGTAAAAATGTATACAGCATTAGTTAGGCCCCATTTGGAATATGGAAATGCAATTTGGTACCCCTTTCTAAAGACACAATCTAAGGTGATAGAACAGGTTCAGAAAAGAGCTACTTAGTTGTTAAAGCCAGAATGTTATAATATGGGATGTGTGCAGAGATTAAAGCATCTGGGTCTGTACTCTTTGAAAGAATATAGGATTCATGCAGGCCTATTGGAAGTTTACAAAATTGTTCATCAATTAGTGGACATTGATCCAAGTACATTTTTGTATTTGTTACAAATGAATGAACACGAAACTGCAATAAGAAAATATATATTGAGTATGCCAGTACCTCTAAGAGACAAATGGCTTTTAGACATACAGTTGCTAGGCTTTGCAATAGTCTGCCAGTACTGTATAGGAATGTACCCAGTATGAATAATTTCAAGAATCTTCTTGATAGCAATACAAAATCAGCAGAGTTATTTTTTGGATTTGATGACACTATTGTGTATAGAGTAGGCATGCAATGCAAACCAAAATAACAAATCCAATAAGAAGGGATGTAAAAATGCCTGGAGGCCTATGTAAAGTCCCTTAACCTACCTACCTTCCTTTTTCGGATAAAAGAGAGGATGAAATTTTTCTTGCAAACAAAGGGGGCAATTGCATGATATGTTTGTATAGCTTTTCACTTGTTTAATAATAGACCATTTTAGTATTTGAGTGATGTTGTGTTTCTCCTTGAGGTCTGAAAACACTCTTTAATTGAAACATTGTCAAAGCCAGTTAAAGCTGTACTGCAAATATAAGCTCCAATATCAAAACACACAACACTATGATGTCATCACCTAAAATACCAGAACCTTCTATCTGCAACTGAAGAAAGAAATCTCAATGCGCTTTAAATGGAGGATACCAAAAATCATCTATGATCTACAAATGCAAAATAACATCACCTAACTTACTGAAAAAGGTTTATATTGGTTTAACTGAAAAATAATTTGAATTGAGATAAAACACCCATAAACAGTCCTTAAATAATAAAAAGTACAAATACAGCACTTCATTATTATCAAATGCTTGGGACCTCAAGGAAAAACACAATGTTACCCCACTTAAGTGGTCTATTATTAAACAAGTGAAAAGCTGTACAAACAGTTTATGCAATTGCCTTCTTTTTTTACAAGGAAAGTTTCATATACACTTTTATCCAAAGAATGATGAACTCATAAATAAACACAGCAAATTAATAGTAAAGTGTTGAGACATGAACAAATTCTTCCTTGCAAACTATAAATCAAAAGACTGACAATAATTTTAACTAGCCATCTTATGTGTTTTTTCTACTCTATCTTGTAATATGGCCCTGGGCATTTTGTCAATTTGATAGATATTTGTAATGTTTTTACAGTGATTTTCAATTATATTTAGCTGATGAATATAAGGACACAAAACTCAGAGTCCTAATATAACAGTCTAATTTCTTTTATTACTTGATAACTAACTCTGGATTCAATTTCATGGAGCACTTTTTATGGTAATGATTTATCCACAATGATCCACAATATGAGTTATCCACAATAACTATGCATATATATACAAATATATATAAATATAAATATACATGTATATAATATATTATAAATACCATGTCTCAGATAAAGGGGAAATCCCAAATCATAAAATAAATATATTTCCCTTATTGTTGTAGAAAACAATGGGTTAAGGGGCTTCATGGTTTGGAGACAATTTCATTGCACTTGTCAGTAACCCAGTGTATTAGTCAATGGACTGGGAAGCCAATAGCCCAGGTTTGAAACATGGTAGTGGTAGTCTTCCATACACAAACAGGTAGAGCAATATAAAATATCATAAAGGTAGTCAATGAAAAATACAGTACTTGGAGTATTGAAAAGTTTTGTATTTTTCCATTGACTACTATTGTAATATATTATATATTATAGTATTTATTCATGAGCTTCTATCAGAAAAAAACACCCAAAACTTCAATTTGTTGAACTTTCAACCAGATACCATATTTCCTTAGTTCTTAAGTTAAAAATATTTAGTTGGCACCTTCAGGAAAGTTATGTTTTTATCATTTGGTCAAATAAAAGCTATTTAGATATGGTCAATCAACATCAATGTTTGTGACCAAAATCCATTGTCATGATTTACACAATGCTGTAAATGACATTTATGTTGTTTATACATATCCAGTTAGATAAGATGAGTTACACAACCTAGTTGATTATCACATATAAATAATTGTGGTATTTGACTCACTATTACTGAGTGTAGTAATTGTCATTGTAATCATTAGTCATTTATTCCTATTCCGCTTTGTTGTAAATAAGCCAATAATTAAAATCTTCCTGTTTCCTCTTTCTCTATTCTTAATGTCAATGTATGTAAAGTAAAAATCAGTTTTCAATATAAATATTTCGATATAAATACATTATTGAAATACAGAAAACTCACTTGTTCTTTTTGGCCAGAATAACTGACATCGCCACGCATTTCTCCGGTAGTTAAAATACAACACTGAGGTTTGGAGCTCTTGAAAAAAAAAATCCCCAACAGTATTTAGCTTGATTATTTCACAAGTTAATGCAGTTGTAATTGGTTCTTGTACTATAATCACTGCTTTTGTAATTTGTCTTATCTTAACAATCACTGGGTATCACTGGTGAAGTTGAGGTAATTTTTGTTTTTTTGCATGACCTTTGTCATAGAGACAAGGGATGTAAGTATCCCTGTAGTCTCCTCACTTGACTTGGTGATGGGCACATATTGTGAGCTTTTGTTTATTTGTTGCTAGATGATTTGATGGTACACAATAAATGTTTACAGTAATTTTGTTTTTATTACTTGTATTTCATTAGAATGGAAGGAAGAGGGGAATACTCTTTACCACCTTCAGTTAAAACAAACTATGAAGGTGAAATTAAAGATGGCATGTAAGTATAAGATAACATAAATTTATAGAACATTTTTATTTCAGTAATTATAAGTGATTTGTAGCATACACATATGATATTTTTAGAGTGCATTTTGCAATGCAGCTCATAACAGATATTGGGGTGCAATACTAAAGTATAATCTATGTAATTACTAGCACCTTCTAGCTCGTAGTCACAACACAGCAGTACAGTTTTTATTAAGCAACTTCATGTATAATTCTATGGATATGTGTACATTGTAATTGCTGCAATACACATTGGTTATCACAAATAGTAGCCTCTTATGTAAATGTAAACATCAGCTTCTACCTTGTCACAACAATCTTAACAGCAACACATTCTAATTGAGAGATTTACTCTAAATTTAGGATACACCAGGCTTACTTTGTTGAGCAACTACACATTATGCATGTTATTTATGCACAGTCACAATTTTGGACAAAAGTAGTTAGGTTGTTCACAACTAAAGTAACACTGAACAGTTGAAGATAGCAATTTGAACAATCATCTTTCAAAGTTCCTGTTGAACTTTTCCTATTAGAATTGGCAAAGTATCACCTGTAGCTATTGTCATTGGAGAACTCTGATAATTTTTTCATGTAATGAATTTGATAGATTAGATACAAACAGCTTACCATGACTTGTACCTAAGAGTTTCTGGTAATGACCTGACCATATATTTTGCATTGAAAATAAATTCATTCCAAGGTAGCAGTGATGAAATAAGCCATTGACCTCTCCACCCCATTATAACTTGTAACAGTACCTTTGATTTTTGCATGATTTAAAGACAATTTTCCATCCTAATTGTGTCCAAGTAAATATAGATTAAATAAGTTGGAGTAGATTCATGTAATTTTAAGATGTTACCTAAATTCAAAATTGAAGTATTTGGTGCATCTGTCACATTTATTGTGTTGGAAAATATGAATTACATTGGGTTTCAAAAGTAATTGGAGTAACTTGTGCCCTTTGGGGTCAATTAAAAAATATTTTTTTTCAATCTTTTACACAAAGAGACTTGCAGATAGACACATGCAGACACACATTAATATAAAGTATATTAAAGGTGTATAAAGTTTGTGGTGTTATTAAAACACATTTTAACTTTAGGTACTTTTTTTCTGGGTTAAGAACCATACAAGGCACACAAGCACTAAGTATATGGAACTCTGAAGAAGCTAAAGTGTTCCTTAATTTAGCCTTTCAGAGGCAAAAATTACATTCATAGTATTATTTATTATATTGAGAAGAAATAACTACATAAGGGTGAAGATATTGAGAAAAACAAGCTACACAAGATCCACCAGACTAAGCTAGTACCAGTAAGGAAGCTCATTAAAAACATACCATGATAATTCCCATAAAAGAAACTAAGGGATGCCACATTAATGAGACAAAGTTTAAAAAGTAGCAAAAAAATATGGACCAATTAAGTTGAATTGTAAATTTCAGTTTAAAATTTCATGAATGTTTAAGCCCTATATACCATATGAAATTTTTTACCAAATGATTTTTGTAATAGAAAAACATTTACTATGCTAGAAAATAGCAGCTGCTTTAAAATGTGAAAAGTATGCTGCTCTGAAAAGAGAAAAACTCTTTGGAAATAAGTACCCCACATATCTTTTTTACAGGTTACTTTAATTTCTTTTACATATATATCTATATATGCACATCTTTATCTCTGTGCAACTTACACATTGCAGTATGGACTTTGGACGTAGAGTTTTGAATCAGGGCTGTGGGCATGGTCTGGCCTAGGGCCCCATGCAATGGAGAAATAAGGTGCTTTCCTTCCCTTCACTAGTCTGAGGTAGCACCTTGAGCAAGTGTTTGCAACCCCCAGCTCCCCCTTACCAGGGGTATGATAGCACTCTCAGCCACTGGGAATTTGCAAGCCAGCAACATTCCAGCACCAGACCCTGAGCCTGGAGAAATGAGAGGTGGGTTGTAACAGCCAGGGGAGGTGACATAAAATTGCTAGCCAAATCAACTATGAGGTCAACAGGTAGACAAGTAATCATGCCTGGTCTGTTGTGGCCTGGATCAACAATGGCCACCATTACCATTGATGATCCTCATGATGGGACTGGAAACTATGCTATTGTGGGTCAGCAAAGAAAATGAGGTGGAAGCATGCCAGAAGGAAAGGAGAGCATGGTAAGTGGAGATGAGTGGATGTGAGAGTAGGGATGTTGAATGTGGGATCAATCACAAAGATGATGAGAAAGAGGAAGCTGGACATGCCTAGTGTGCAGGAAACAAGATGTAAGGTAGTAAGGCAAAGAACATTGGGGAGGGTTTCAGGCTGTACTACATTGGGACAGAGAAAACCAGAAATAGAGTGGGGGTGAAATCAAGGGCATGAGTACACCAGTTGTGTGTCAAAAGTTACCAGGAAGTTGGACAGTTTGATTGCAGTGAAAATAGAAGTAGGGCATGAGATAGTGAATGTCTTAAGTACATATGCACCACAGGTGGGGTGTGAGCAAGAGGAATGAACATTTTTTGAATGAGTTGNTAGGGATGTTGAATGTGGGATCAATGACAGTGAAGAGTTGAGAGATCACAAAGATGATGAGAAAGAGGAAGCTGGAGATGCCTAGTGTGCAGGAAACAAGATGTAAGGTAGTAAGGTAAAGAACATTGGGGAGGGTTTCAGGCTGTACTACATTGGGACAGAGAAAACCAGAAATAGAGTGGGGGTGAAATCAAGGGCATGAGTACACCAGTTGTGTGTCAAAAGTTACCAGGAAGTTGGACAGTTTGATTGCAGTGAAAATAGAAGTAGGGCATGAGATAGTGAATGTCTTAAGTACATATGCACCACAGGTGGGGTGTGAGCAAGAGGAATGAACATTTTTTGAATGAGTTGGAGGACCTGGTGAGTGATCTGGCAAGTACCGAATGCATCATCATGGAGGCTGATTTGAATTGACATGTTGGAAAAGGAAATGCTGGAGATAATCTAGTGATAGGAAACTATGGGTTTGGACAAAGAAACGATGAAGGGCAGAGGATTGTAGACTTTCCACTCAGCAAGGGAATGCCAGTGATCAACACATACTTCAACAAGAGGGATAATCTTCTGGTAACATATGAGAGTGGCCACAGGGAAAGCCAAATCAATTACACCTTGTGTAGAAGAAAGTCCATTAAGGATACTAGAGACTTTAAGGCTATTCCTGGGGAGGCAGTAGCTAAACAACATTGTTTGGTTATTGGAGATATATCATTGAAAGGAAGACACCAGAAAGCAGAGAAGTATGACCATGGATTAAATGATAGAAATGGAAAAATGTGCAGAGTAGAGGGGACTTATGCAAGGCTGTGCTAGCCAGACTACCAGAGAATATTGTTGGAAAAAATTGGTCGACAATGCCCACAGCCATGAGGAAAGCACCAAGGAGTTTATTAGGGATGTCAACTGGCCATAGAAAAGAAGACTTAAATAGCTGGTGGTGGAATGAGGAGGTGAAGGATGGAATTCCCAAGAAAAAACAGACACTGAAGGAGTGGTTTAAAGCCAAATATGACGAGAGTAAACAGTTGCATGGCAAAAGTAAAAGGTTGGCTAAGATAGTGGTGGCAAAGTCAAAGGATGATGGGGTATCAAGAGCTTTACAAGACCCTCAAGGAGAACAGTTCAGAGAATGAGGTGTACAGACTGACAAAGCAGAAGGATAAAGTGAGCAAAGCTATACAACATGTAAGAGGAGAGGACAGTAAAATCTTGAAATGTAGAGATGACATCTTAAAGAGATGGAAGGGATATTTTTAATGCTTGATGAATGTGGAGAACCCCAGGGAAGGAAGATCAGAAGACTGTGAAACAGACTGTGAATGGAAGTGAGCAGGTCCATGAAGAGAATGAAGAAAGGGAAGGCAGCTGGCCTGGATAGCATACTGATTGAGGCATGGCTCATCATGGGGGACATTGGATTGGAGTTTCTGATGGCCTTATTCAAAAAAATCGTTAGAGGAAAACTAATGCTAGCTACCTGGAGAAAAAGCATGCTGATCCCCATTTACAAGGAAAAGGGTGATGCAGAGTCAAACTCATGAACCATGTAATGAAGCTGTGGGAGAGAATGGTTGAGGCAAGACTACAGCAGATTATATCCATCAGTGAGGAGCAGTTTTGCTTCATACCAGGCAAAAGCACAATGAATGCAATTTTTGTGCAGACTTCACTTGGAAAAGTATTGGGAAGGACAGCAGCAGCTGGTCTGTTTGTTTATATATATATCTGGAGAAGGCTACAGTTGCTGTCNAAGGACAGCAGCAGCTGGTCTGTTTGTTTATATATATATCTGGAGAAGGCTACAGTTATGTCCCTACAGAGGAGTTGTGGTGATCCATGAGAGATGCTGGAGTGCCAGAGAACTACATCAATGCAATACAGGACATTAATTGTGATTGCAAAACTGTGGTTAGGTGCCCAATGGGAACAACAGCTACTTACAGGGTGGGAATTGGATTACAGCAAGGGTGCACTCTAAATCCCTTCCTCCTTTCCATGATCATTGACAATCTTACTGAAGGGGTGAGAAAAGAAGAGCCATGGACCATGATGTTTGCCAATTATATTGTGCTATGCTGTGGTACCAAACAAGAAGCAGAAAAAGAAATGGAGCATTGGAGGTATACACTGGAGAGAAGAGGCTTGAGAGTCAGTAGAGCAAAGACTGAATATTTGTGCATATATATATATATATATATATATATAGTAATGGTAGTAAAGAATATCAATGTTCACTAAGAGTGCTCAATGTTTCCAGAGCATTTATAATTTGTTTAGATTGTTAAGAAAACATGAAACTAGTAGAAACTGCTAAACTTGTCTAGTTATTTTGTATACTTTACTCCATTTATATATATATATATATATATACATTGGTTAAGATCCATAGGATGGCGGTATGACCAGGAATGATATATGACATGGAAACAGTTCCTCTCTCCAATAAGCAGGAAGACAAACTTGAAGCCAATGAAATGAGGATGCTTAGATTCTCCATTAAGGTTCACCAGATAGGATATAGTGAACAATGACATCACGCAAGGCACACTAGGAGTGGCAAAATTAGGTGAATCAAGGTTAAAGTTGTTTGGCTATGTAGTGAGAAGAGATGAGGAGTATGTTGGCAGGCAAGTGATGAACATGATACCACAAGGGAAGATGAAACAAAGGAGACCAAAAAGGAGATTCTCAGACTCAGTGAATGAGAACATGAGGATGGTTGGACTCTCTGCAGAAGACACCAGAGATAGGCAGACATGCAGAACACTAGTCCACTGTGGTAACCCCTGATGGAATAAGCCCAAAGAAGAAGTAAAAGAAGAAGATGATTATGATGTAGGATTTGGAATAGTCTAGGACTCCATTTTTCATAAAGGGATTCTGCTTTTTGCTGTTATTTTCACGGCTGGCGTTGGCCTTTCAGTGTTCAAGCATGCAGGAAAAATAAGAGTATGAAATCTTGTGTGATAAGTTATAAGTGGCAGTAAGCAGGGCTAGTATTAAGTACCTTTTTTTAAGTTTTTTTTAACAGTTTCATTAGTTCTTTATTATTAATAATGTTTTGCTTTACTAGAAATGCCTATTTGTTATAAATACAAATGATTTTAAGTTTAATATTATTCTTAGTATTACGACACAACACATTTGACCTACTTAAGGTATGTATATATGAAAGCATTTTTGAATTACTTAAGTGCACCTAAAACGTTGTAGTCCTCCTACTCTTGGTAGTGCTTCCTATGATACTAGATGTATTACTGCAAGCTGTATATTTGTGGTATGAAAACTGAAGAAAGATGATTCCTTGGTCTATTGAAAACCAACTAAAAAATGAAGGGAAATATAGTGTTGCAACATTCAATGGTACTCAATATATCTAATCCCCTGTGCTACGAATGCCTTAATTTTTCAATTGATATTTTGATTGTAACTTTATGGTGGAGGTGGTCAACCAATTTTTGGGATGGTTTTGATTAGCTTTTGGGAGTGTTCTTGAGGTTGTCAGTTTTCCATAGATTTTGTATATTGACACAAAAGCAACAAAAATGGTGTAGTGTCTTAGTCAGGATAAGACACAGAAATAACACAGTTGAACAAGACAGAGAAAAGACTGATTTCACGATCCACCCAAATACGAGGTGTTCTGTAATCTTCTAACCAGGCACATACAAACACACACTACATTACAATCACTTGGTATTTATGTACAATTTGATTACCTTATTTTAGCCTATAATGTCAGTGTCCCATAGTTTTACTGATAAGTCATTCTGGTACAATCACGGGACTTACATTAATCACTGTTGTTTAACTCCTACGTACAAATTCCAACTTCCTACGCTAAATATTTTACCCATGAGTCTTCATGACACATCAAATGGTAAAGTCAATAAATAAATAATAGTAAAGCTGATTATCCAAGAATAATAAGAAATGGTATTCCACAATAGTGGTTATACCAAGCCAGTCCTTAGTATTCCTCCATCCCCCAACATTAATTTACTTTACAACCTGATTTGTTTTCCCAGATTTTTAGAAAGTGGCTTTTAAAATGTTAATAGAGTCTATGAATTTTGTTTCTATTTGATGATTTTTTAACAAGATAATGCCAGGCAAGGTTTGATTTTGTTTTTACTTTTATTGCATTTTTTTCATTATTCTTAGGTTTCATGGTGATGGAACATTGTATTTTTCCAACGGCAGTAAATTTGTGGCAAAGTGGGAAAATGGAAAAGTTGTTGAGGTAATTTATCTTCTGGAAAATTTGGCACACAATTTTTAGAAATAGATTGATGTGCATTGTATTTTTACATCTGATACTCAGGACATCACATTTTGTCATGGAATTTGTTGTTTTGTGCATTTTAACAAGCAGATGTTCTTTATGTCTATCAACAGGACATGACTAATAACAGCTAACTATTTATTTGAAGCAACAAATCGAGTATACACATCCACCAAATAAAAATTAAATAAATAAAAGGTAGGCACTTCTAGAACACAAAAGTTAGTTTATCTAAAAAATTTGCACTTTCTGTAACAACATTGTAACCTACTTACTTATTTTACTTGATTCTCTTTATGCTCTTTTGCACATAAGGTCATCATCAAAGATCACCAATGCAGCCAGTCGGATGCAAGAACTTTCAGTCTTCCCAAGATCCATTGTTTTTACTTCATTTCCTATTCAACTGTTTTTCTCCAAGTTTGTCTAGGTCTTCTTCTCTTCTCATACCCATCTCCAGTCCACTTTAGTTCAACTCTGAATACAGCATCTACTTGCATTTGGAGGGCATGTCTTATCCACCTCCATCTTCTCTTCTTTATTTCTTAGGACACATGCCATGAAGATGTTCTTAAATGAAAGTCATTATTTGATATCTTGTAATATTTGTAGACCAAAGATGACTATAAGTACACGATGACTATTGTTCAGCTCAACAAGCAATATATTTTCTGTATTTACAAGCATTTTCATATATGTCATTAAACAATTACATAGTTCCATCTCAGCACAACTGATGCTGAAAGCAATAGCTGCATGTAACATAATCAGGTGACATGGTTATCATTACATCTCCCCTTTTGACGTTACAGTGTTATTACAATATATAGTCACTCTGCCAAGTAGGTGGTTTCCTGTTACAATGTTGAGTGCCAAGGCAAAAACGCAGGTGCAGAAGCACCTGGGGGAGGCAGGGATGGTCTCACCTCATGCTTTTTCTCACAACAAGGATATTCGTCAACCAAGAGAACATGGTCACAGTCAGTTTTTGTCTCCTTGTTTTTTTGTAAATGACATTTGTCATGGTGATAAGAATTACCATGATTATGTATAATTAGTGTAATTATGTAAGATCTTGGAGAAGATGGTGGGCTTTGGGGGTGGCTTTAGCATTACTTTTCCCCAGTATATGGGAGTCAGGTGCCCTTCAGAGGGCTTTGATTTGGCAGTGAGGAATTTCCTGCCCGGATGCCCTTCCTGATGCCAAACAATGGCTTTTTCTTTTGTGAAGTTCCACATTCTTCTCGCACACTTGGGAAATCCAACTTGGAACCTCTTGGTTATACTGCAACTGTACTAACCATTAAGCCATGTCTCTTCAGAGAAGCTGCTGTTTCACGTACCTCACATGTTGAAAATTCGGTACTATTAGGTCACTTAAATCTAACAGTATCACCTGCATGTAGTTCTCTTAGATTTTTGCTGCTAGGATCATAATAAAATTTCTGGAGGTTCTGATATTGGAAGAGAGTCCTTGCATCAGTACAGACCTTGGGTTTAATTATCATTGGGTGTGTTGGTACCTTTGTGCAGTTTCTATGACTCAATAATAATTAAATAGGAGAGTATGAAATTTCCTGTAGAACATACAGCCTAATAGTGGTATTATTTTATATTATTTACCAACGGAGTCGTTGGTTGACGTTTCAGTTCNGTCTCTTCAGAGAAGCTGCTGTTTCACGTACCTCACATGTTGAAAATTCGGTACTATTAGGTCACTTAAATCTAACAGTATCACCTGCATGTAGTTCTCTTAGATTTTTGCTGCTAGGATCATAATAAAATTTCTGGAGGTTCTGATATTGGAAGAGAGTCCTTGCATCAGTACAGACCTTGGGTTTAATTATCATTGGGTGTGTTGGTACCTTTGTGCAGTTTCTATGACTCAATAATAATTAAATAGGAGAGTAAGAAATTTCCTGTAGAACATTTACCAACGAAGTCGTTGGTTGACGTTTCAGTTCTTAGGAACTATAGGACCTATAGGAACTATAGGAACTATAGGAACTATAGGAACTATAGGAACTATAAGAGGCAGATAATTTGATTCTTCAATATAACAAGGTGGTAAAAGAATATTTATTAAGGTCTTTTCTAATATAGTACTTAGGTTTTATGGTCGTTTTCCTCGTTTTAGGTTGTGGTTTTTTCATTAATGGAGAGAAAAGGTTAGGAATCTATAATTTGAAAAACTGTACATTTAGATTTCATCAAACCATTCCCATATTTTTACGAAACTTTTTTTTTCAGGGAAAATACACCTTTAACGATGGATTGGAGTTTTCACCAGAAGAGTGGGAATACTGTGATGGATTTGATAGAAGATTTTACACTGAAGTTTGCAATGGACTTAAGCCAGCTGGTAAGATAATAAGGAGATATTGTTGTTTCTCAATGTATTGTATTGTAGTAGATATATAATATATATATTATACTATCTTTTCTTGTCTTATCTTTTATTAGATATTTATCTTATTTTGTTTTTCTCTAATGTCATACTCATGCTTTTTTTAAAAATTATAACTGCGCATCGTTCTTTGAAAATAAAAACGTCCCCATAACCACATATACTTAAGTTTTTTCACTTTTGGCCATTGGTGAAAAATAAATTCAGGAGGTCAAAGATTACGAAACCGTAATGCATTTGCGAAAGCTGGGTGCACAGGTAAAAAAAGCTTAAAAGGAGTGCAAATAGGGTTTTTCTTACACCAGGAACCTAAAAAAATCTTAAAATCTGTGCCTATACTTTGGAACAAAAACCCGAACATAACTGGAGTAAGCTAACTAAAATCAACCTTAAAAACCAAGGTATTTCTGCTTCTGCACCGATTTCTATTCTCTTTCCTAGGCCGCTCTCAATTAACAAACCGTGAACCACCTCGTGAGATTCCAGAAGGCCAGTACGATTGCGGGGATGGGTTTTATGATCCAAAGACAAGAGTAGTGGTTGATTATACTTACAAATTTTTACGAAATGCAGGTAAGAATACTCGTAAATCTACGCAATTTTCAATTTTTTCATTATCTGATGCTCTCGGAAATATAGCAGTGAAAGGTATCATACTCTTAAATTCTTTCCGCTGGTTTCATTAGTCACGGCTGGTATTGCTAGGGGTTCTCTTGTTTTCAGGAGAGACTATTGAAAATATTTTAATCCAAATAATTAACCTTCACATATTTGGTTTAATTGCTTGTTTTAGGCGCTGGTTCTAGCAGTTTTTTTGACATAATAAGTTGACATAAATGCTCTATCTGCTTGTTTTGGGGTATTTGCCCATTTTAATTCAAATTTATTAGGCTTGTTTGGCTATTTTCTATCATTAAAAGGTTCATTAGGTTCATTCTTGTTACGGATTCATAAATCCAGATTATAGTCTGGATTTTAATTAATACAAACAGGCTGTTAATGTAAAGATATTTAAATTTTGGAGCTCTCAAAACATAATCAGCTTGAGTCGTCTGCAGCAAATAATTCTGTCTGTGTAATAGAAAAAGCATGTCTTTTTCGCCCCCTGGGTGGCGAATAGAAGCGCACCGTTAGATGTCCTGATACACTCCAAGGGAAGCAGTACACCCCAACAGAAAAGCACTGGTCCTCCAAGCACAGGGGCTGGGAAAAAGGACAACTACCTCCGCCCGGATAACCTAGTTGGTTACACCAACAGCTGGCATCGTTACACAACATGGTCAGGGATCACCGAGCACCGTCATCACGATGATGGTTGGTTACAGCCTACGGGAAGCTCAACGTATGAATGGATCTCTTGCAAACCTTAAAACAACTTTAACCATTGGACATTGGAATGTGATGACTGCTTGCATAGGAGAAGCAACAGCACAAATCGTGAAAAAATGAAGGGCTGCCAGCTGGATATCCATGGAAATAGCCAGTCCAGATGAACAGGAACAGCCAGGATGAAGTTGACATAGGCCAGATAATGATATGCAGCAGCTATGAAAAATGCACGAGGGCGGTGTTACCATCATGATCAGCCAGCATGTGGAGAATTCACTGATGAAATAAACACCTATCAACAATAGGATCATTACAACAATTATTCTACTTAAGATATGTGAGATTGACTATTATTTAAGTGTATTCATCACACTATGAAAAGGAAGGCGTGGAGAAGGAACAGTTCTATCAGAAGTTACAGGATGCATCATTGTCACGGGGGACTTAATGCTAAGGTTGGGAGTGACAGCAACTGATATGAAAAAACAATGGGCATATGAACGTGAAACACATAACGACAATAGGAAGTGACTGTGAGTTACGTTAACTGAATGAACTGGTAAAAACAGCAACAAGTTCAATAACCACCATTAACACTAAGGACAAGTTCCGAAGTCGGGAATTGACAATGAAGTTGTAGCTAGAGCTTCTAGTCAGAACATAACTGTCCTTTGAAATTCTATTTGTTCTATTTATTGATTGTTTTCTACCTTTATTCATAGGAATAAATATTTAACATCAATAATATGGCTGAAGATGGTACAGGTTACCGAAATATATTCCGCAAATGATAACACATAACGTCATCTATTGTTTTATTTAACCCTATCTACCATTTTAAGTCGACATGAAATTCAGTAAACTTTGAAATAAAGTATTGTAGTATCCATTACAAAAAGTTTCTTAATTCTTAGTTCTTGATATTTCGAAAGGTCACTTTAGTGCTGGTTGAGATAATTAATATATTGTGACATTTGAATTTCATTTGTCTTTTTCTGAAAAGAAACTTATGGCTCCAATCCTTTTGTGCGATGGCTTTTCTTCTACTGAATAATAAATACCGTACATTGCAAAAGCTTAAAAGACAGAACCAGTATTCTCAGCTGTAAAATGAGGCGTGTGTTGACAGATGTAAAAACAGGATTGCTGTTTATATAAACAGTAATCCATAATTGAAGAGATTTCCAGTTACGGAGTTAGAATAGAGAGAAAAGAAAAGTAATACCAGTTCATTTTGTTAGCACCAGAATTTCCCGTTAACATTTAGAACTAACTTTCCGAAGTGTTGAAAATGTAAATTAACAAGATTATTCATGTTTTATATTGCTTTCTCTAGATGATGATGAACATGAATGGATAGTAAAGCATTGTCGAAAGGGGTGGGACGAACATGTTGGATATAAACCAGAACTTCAGATGTAAATACAAGCACGTTGTAAGCGATCATTGCTTCACTTGTAAATTTGTACAGTTTTTTAGTTAAAGTGAGAAGGTAATTTTGTAATCTGTCATTAATGCATCAAAACTAAATACATTTGATGCTATTGTAAACAAGGGCTTGTAGTTTCACGCTTGATTTCATGTGTACTTTGGAAGTAAGCAGTCATGTAGTGACAGCTTTAAATTGCTTTATCTTTCTCAGATAAAGTATTGCAATAACACAAGGTACAGACGAGAGTTAAGACTGAGAATATGGTCCTCTAATGGCTCTCGCGTTTTACTTCACCAGAGTTGCCTTTGCAGGTATTAATTTTCCCTTTGTCTTTTTTTTGTTAAGGCTCGACCGTTGGTCGTCATTCTTATCCACCCAAAGTTTGCTTAAAAATAAATTTGTTTTAATAAATATATTTTCCAACACTTTTGGACCTCACTCAAATACAAAGGAAAGAGAAAATCAAGGTAGCTTTCACCTCACCAGTGCATCTGAAGCCATGTCAGTGGAGCTGAATGCATTTTGATTTTGTGGTACTCCTGGAATATCTTCTTTGGGAAAGGAAGTATTCCAGGAGTTTGATCCCTTTGTGCTTCAGAAAAACACAGACCAGAGACTAAAAATGCTTATCGATATCAATCAGATTAAATTCAGCGGCTATGGTCAAACTGATGCCTAATAAGCACGTAAACGCCCGCGTGAGAACAACAGGAGAAAGCACCGACGTATGCGAAATTCAAGTCGGGCTGCAAGGTTCAGCGCTAAACTCCTTCCTGTTTTTTTGCGATCTAGGATAGAATTGGAACCAGTTTCAGCCAAGTTGTCCCATGGGAACCTTTGTCCGATTATTTTGAGGTGGCTTCATCATAAATCAATTGCATGGCAAAACGTTGAGTTACCGGAGTGAATCAGGTATTAAATAAGTAATCGGTGGAAGAATTTATGCAGCATGCGTGAAGTGGAAAGAATTTACGGGTAAATTATACAAGCCTTTTCCGAGAAAGTTGCAAGCATAAAAACATACGACCAGTGTGAAGCAGAGTCATGGATGCTAAGGCAAAAGGGAGGGAATGCTCGAGACAACAAAAATGAAATTTCTGGAGGATCGAGGGAGTGAAGAGAATAGACGGATTAAAGAATGACGATGCCCGGAAGCATAACGACCCAGACCCGCAAATTGCAGAATTAGGTCGAGAAGAGAACGTGTAAGACCGAAAGTAAACAGATACAGAAGCTCCGATCTGGCAACACAGCTGGGAATGGAGTACGGTGAGGATGATGATAGAAAATGTTAGGAAAATGTAACTGTAATTTGTCATATACACTATCATATTTCTGGCTTTCAGCTGCTTTAATTAATTTTACTTAATTTTTAATCTACCCTGACGGTATTTGAAATGCAACTTGGTGCCAGGAATTGTCAAACCGCGTGGCTTGTAACCAACGCCTTCCTAGGGTTAGGGTTCTTCTGCCAGTGTCATCTACAGCGAAAAAATCAAAGGGTGAGGACAAGGAAAGAGTCATGCCTTATTTCTGTAGACTTGAGGTTATGCTTTACAAAACAAAAACAGTGCACTCGCAAAGTTTCGGGGCCTCCTTGCCGAATTTAAAGTGCGACCCATTATGATAAGAAGCCAAAGCCATACGGTTCCGCTCGGGCAGACTAAGCCACCTTTCCGACATCTAAACCTATCAAGACTGGTTATCTGGGAACCCACTTTAACAGTGGAAAACAACTATAAAACGGTTCAGAAGTAGACGAAGATTTGGGACAAAGATGATAAAGCGGTAGAAACGAATTGCAAACGCGATACAAATTGGGTGTGTAATAGGTAATCAACTGGTACAATGAATACAGCTTGCACAGAAGTTCCGAAAAACTGGTCAGTAAAATGAATAAAAAACCCCGTAACTATGGCCCAATCTTTGCTGCGATGCCTTTGAATTATTTCTGGAATATTTTTATATGAATATATGAACATCAAGCGATATAACGACCATGCGTTAAATGTCTTGAATGGGCACCATAAAATGATACTAAGAAGTCGAACAAACTCGCAGCAAATAGCCAATTTTGATGGTTACTGTCCAATGTTACTTTAAACAGGTATTCCTGGAATAGATGTAACCAAAATTCATGAATCCGCTCAACTTTCTTCTTCTCTCTTTCTGTACGAGGCATAAAAATGGCAGTGTATTTTACATTTTACATAAGACCATATTTTAATATCATTTGACTAACACCTTTCTCAATCAACATGCAACAATCCAACAAGAAGTCAGGCGAAGGTGCATCTGTAAAAAATCCAGCAGTTGGCGCAATTATCAATGTGAGCTATCCGTCCCAGTTAAACACAGTTGATCTGGGAATCTTCCTCACCATAATTAAAGAAAAACGAAGGTTGCGTGTAATCCATGGTTTTTTTATTCAATATTCTATGCAGACAACTTCATTCATAATATTAAAAAGGTGAAACCAATTTCTGTAAATAACTCGGTAGCAGTAAGCAGTTGTGCTCTATATTTAAATTTAATTCACCGCGTCAAGCAAAAAATGTTTGGTGAACTTTTGAACAAATTTAAGAGAAAAAAACCTAAAAAAGAAGGGACTTCATTAATTTTTTGGCATTGAAGGGCCCATTGTTAAACAGGCCACTATTTCATCGTCACCTTGAAAGCGAAAGGAGCAAGATTTGTGAAAAAAATAGTTGTGCACATCTCCACTAAAACCTAAATAAAATAAGTTTATTTCCATTACAATAATATTGATTCAACTAAGTCGAAAGATAAAAATCATTCTTGTTGAAAGAACAGAGATAGGTAGGCGAAGACAACAAGTGCTTAAAACAGGAACAAAAAATGCGACCACGGAGTCGTTAGTTGTGAAAACTTCTACCTAATTTCTATCTACCGCAACTGGTGATACCATTTACGATCTTTTCCACAAAGGAAATTATTCCATTTAATAATTTTCACCAAACGTGGCAATTTCTCTACAGCAAAATGCATAAATGATGGAAACTGAGCACCATGTTAAAGATGCTTGCTGTACGTATATTATTCATTTCAAAAAATCAGTAAAGAACAACTCCCAAAATGTATCTGTCACCTATTAATAATGGACAGTCGAAAATCGTAATAAAAGTAACATTCATACACGAGAAAGATTTAAGTTGAAAGAGAACGGAAAAAACAAAATTTATGATGAAAAAACTGGAAGGCTGTCTTCCACTGCCAAATTAACTGAAGACTGTAAACATATCTTACTGTTCAAAATGAGAGGAAATAAATAAATGACTTTGGAAACATCATGCACCAAAATAAATGTCGATAATGAGCAATAAACAACTTAATGTCTCATTCAGTATTCTATGACACTTGCAATGATTAAAACCAATTTCGACTCGAATTGGGATAGCAACTGACATGCAGTGTGGATAGGTGTATCAGTCTGCGGTCTGTGGATAGATATCTTTGAGCCATGTATGTATACAGAGTGTTTCAAATCTTAACAGCATTTGTTTACTGTTTGATATTTATGTTAACAGGTACAGAAGTGCCATTCACTCCAAAAAGGCGCTCTGTGCGTTGGAGTATTCGGGAACACCAGTCGAAAAAAGACTGTGTAGTATGCATCTGTGAGGGAGTTCTCTACAAATTTGCCAAAAACAATGCAGATTTGGACAAGTCAAAATAAACCATAGAAAAGTTATCTGTGAAAGGGCAAAATATTCTGGACGACCAATACTGAACGACACGGACGAACGAGTTAGTTAAAGCGTTCATGAAATCTGAAACTGTTCATGGAATCCAGATACCCCTGATTTTCCCATTCAAATTTGGAGGAATAAATCTTACGTTGTGTAACATCAAAAGTTATTTTGTTTCATTAGCCCTCAGTACATAGTGTTTGTGATATTTATAACTCGAATGAAAATAAATGTTTTGAAACACCTTGTATACACAACACATGAGAAAATACAATATGTTCAACCCGGTGTAAAAGATCTCTTGTAAGATACAACGTAATTCAAACCGTTGGTGACTAACCCTTTTGGTAAAAGGCCATGGTACAAATTCTGGACGAGCCAAAAACCCAATTAGTAAAAAAGAATTCTTACCGTGTACGGCCCAGGTAGTATAAAAGTTGATAGTAACAAAAGTAATGAAACTTTCCGTCTTGTTCATAAACTGATTTTGACAAACATACTTTTGTTATTAACGTAAACCTTGTGTCTCTCGTTAAATTGTTAAATTTCAGTAAACTTCGTTCCCTAGTTTGGCTTCATACTACTTTCCAAATAGTGTTTTTATCTTGACACAAGCTTCACACTACGAATGGAGCTATTTACAGAGCTGACTTGGAGAGTGACTGCAGTGGTTACAAGTGTTAATCAAAATTTCCAATAAATCTTAAAAAAAAAATGCTGCTGCATATTTATCGTCAATCCTTTACTCATACTTTAGTGAGCAAACAAATGTATCTTCCAAAAATTGTAAACAGTCTAGCAACACCGCTACCCTTAATCAACCTTTCCCCCGCCACTACCAAAAATGGCGGGAATCTGCATTTGAATTCTTGAAAAGGCTAAAGCCGTTTGGCAACCTCCCTCTTCAAGTTATTGTTACTGAGAGCTTACGCCAACCAAATAAAATATTTCACTTTGAAGTTAATATCTATATACAATTTCATCTGCCTATTACCTGCGCATATCTGCGAAGCAATTGTATAATTTTATGTCATGGTTTTTCACCCACATTAAACAATTAACTGCGAACAGGGTTCCGTATGATTAATGCTACGATATAATTTACCACTGGCAACTAAACACAATACTTTCGAAAAGCAGCCAGAAAATTAAATGAGAATCAAAATGTAAGTACAACCATCCTTCCACCCAAAAGAAGATAACTGTGAAAAACTCTTACTTTCACTGACAAAGCTTTGGTTAAAAGGTTTTAATAATAAGATATTTATCATCTGTTACCCAAAAAAGGAAAGCCTCTTTCCTGAAAAGAAACATATTGTTTATTTCAATTAAAAATTCCAGTTGACCTTTTCTCCCAAATAAGTTTATTTGCCAACTGGCTGCCTATCGAAGAAGTAAAAATATCTTCTTGTATGTAAAATAATAAATGTTACCCCTAACATCAATCTTATATTGCCTTTATTTCGTATAAAAGGTGTACCATGGCATACTTAAAAACCGTACCGACACACACTGACATATAGGTCCAAATTCTGGTAACAAAATACTAAGTATTGTGAGCAATTCCGGTACGAAAAACATTGGCAATACAAATTCTCTTTCCAATTATAACCTACTACAGTTGTATTAATTTACTTGAACAATGAGGACATGGCGTTATAAGATGTTTTCTCATGCCTGGTGACATCCAACCATGCTGGAATCCTTCTTTTGTATTGTGTAATTGTTCAAAAAGCTGTCGAATTTGAAGGGCGGTTCCATCTGTCGAAACCTTAACAGGTGTGTCGAAATGGCTGGGTTCTTCATCGGCTTTGATTTCCAATGTAGCATCACTAAAACTTTTGATAGTGCTTTCAGTTTCGCTTTCATAATTGTCTGTATTGTCATGTGTTGAGTTATCTCCAAAAATAGAATCTAGAGAATAATTTAGTTTTGGTATTTCTGTTGATCGGTCACTTCCACTTTGTAATGCCAGTCTCTTGTTAACAAGCTCTTGTAGCTGCCTTTTCTCTAACTCCATCCCTGATCGCTCCTCAAGTATCCTGGACACCAACTGCTGTAGTTGATTTATTTTAACCTAAGAAACCATTAAAAGAACACGTAGTGACGGTATAAAACCAAAAAAACCCAATATATTTCATAGTTTACTTTCACCAATGTTGTTCTTTCTGATATTTTCGATCGCTTAAACTTTAAGATCCCACTCCCCCAGGATATTAAAAATGGCCACCGAGCAAATAACTTTTATTGAAATCTTTAAACTATATTTCCAAACCATACACCACTCATTTCGCTCTTGTTCAGAATTGTGTCAACATTTCTTTAAAACAAAAAACTGATTCGTTGTTTCAAACGTTTCAGAACTCTTGTAAAATCCAATCATTTGGTTCTTTTGTAACATAAGAATTACCTTCCGCAATCCCAGGTACGAGATAAAAGTTTCTGGGAATCTACACTTTAACCCCGTTCATACCCCAGGTGGAATATTGTTTTTCTATCGGCTTGAGCTATGTCAAGACTACAGATTAATACGTTACATTCTACTTTCATACTCACTAAAACACAAATCTTTCTTAAGAACTCAAGTGGTCTTCTAGATTGCTCTGGGCTTCGGTCAGAAACCATGCACAGTAAAGCTAAATCTTTATTATTAATCATTATTACACAAATTGAATTGGAAATAAAAGGTCAAAAAGCTTGACGATTTACTATGACATGTGGACCAATAACCACTGAAAAACTTAACTCTGTCTGGGATAGGTTTCCTAAGGAACTGTCGTTGTTAAATAAGCTTTCTGCCAATGCGTGAGATGGGTAGGGAGACAGTAATAACGCCTGGCATGCATAGAAAAAACATTGGGTCAATTACCACTTAAAGAAAGTGGAACGTGGTGTGTTACCAGTAATTTGTATTAAAACACAACTGTCATTGAATGGGGTATTGGAAATACATTTGAAAACTAATCGCACAATCTGCATCAATAATAAAAAAGTGATTTGGAAGTTTTAGATTCCTACATATCCTTACCGTCAGCCACAAGAAGGAATTTATCAAAACTACTTAAATGCTCAACGCTTAAAATATTTCTTAAAAGGAACGTTACCGGACGTCAGAATTCCTGAAGATTCTATTCCACTGACTGAAACTGTAGAATTACTGGTTCACGTATACACAACGTACTTCAAACGTAAACAATTTGTTCTCATTCAATCATTAGATTAATGACTAAAAAGACTAAATATTGCAAAGTTTGAAACAAAATCGAGGGTTCAGTGGCAGAACCCAGTATCTTGCATTTTGGCGTTTATTATTTTTTTAGTGTCAGATGATAGATACTGTCATTGTCATTCATGTGATCAAGTGGATTTCGTCAAGTAACCAATATTTATTGATTTATTGATTGGAACCGAAATCAAGTACTGAATTTTGTGAAAACGTCATTCCAGGCAAAACGTTCTCCTGTAAAATTAGCCAAAAACAAGTTAATTGGTTCTGGCACTGAACCCTCGAAATATTACTGAAACGTTTGAAAACGATGAAAATTGAGATGTGAGAATTCCAAAATCCAAACTTGTCTACAGGCAAGGGCCCAAACTGGCACATCTGTGAAAGAGTGAATGGTGAAAATCAATAGCCATGTCATTAATATTTGTAAACAGTTAACAAGGCAATTGCCTGCCTTTACCTATCAAAGATTGCAAACAATAAAGGAGGTTGTGAGGTTGCAAACGCAAGAGATGGGCCCTTGCGTTTGCAACCTCACAATCTAGTTTACATCCCTATAAGTGTAATACTACATAAGAAAGAACTGGTTTAAATAACAAAACAAACTTTGCAAAGGAAACAATTGACAGGCTAGTAAATACCAATTTGTTACATAAGTTATTAAAGAAAATATACCTGCATCCGTCCATGCTCGTTGGAAAGTTGCGAAATTATCCGATCCTTTTCTAGAAATTTAGTCTTCAACGCCTGTCTTTGGGTATGATATAAGCTTATATATTCACCTATTGTGAATGGAAAGAAAAAAAGCAAGACATTATTGAGTAGCATTACAAATTTTTACTGATGCCCGTAGACACATTTTATTGTTATTTTCCAACTCGCCAAATTTTACATAAAAATTTCAGTTGTCATTTTCACTGTGGCGCCAACTTAAACAATTCACTATGACCTGATATTCAGTGACACAAATTTAGGTCATTAGTGCATATATTTTGCAGTGTATCTACGGCAGAGAAATATTCCTTGATAAACAAAAACGATATGTAACCTATATTAACATAGCATGTTAGAAGTGATAAGAAAATAAAACCATTGACAAACCTATTGTTTCTGTTTCGACTGATAACTGTAAATTCTTGTGTTCAATTTCCTGGATTTTATCAGCTAATGTAGCTTTCTCTTCCATTAGTGTCTTAAAACGTGCCTGGGTACCAAAATGAAAAAAACACGAATTAAAATGGAATGCAAGACGAGGCTTCAGGCCAATACCCAAACAACAGAAGGCGTAAATAAAAAATCAACCCCAAAAAACAAAAAACCCGTAAATTTCAAAGTCGATGTAAGTTGCTAAAACTGGTCTTTTTCTTGCATTTCACATCAAAACCGAAGCTAATATTAGCTCGCAAAATACGTTCACAATCACCCGGGGAAAAGTTGGCACGTACTTCAGATATCCATAATCTATCCATTTCCTGATAAAATATTTTGAATTTACATTCTACAAAGATCCGTGTTCTCAAAATGACCTGAAGAAACAGAGGCTACTAATTGGCGAAGTAAAGTGTTTTAGAAAGCTATCAACAAATTAGTGGTTCGCTTGACATTAGGTGTTCATTCATAACCACATTTTATCAAGCACCACTGATACTACTACCACCACGAAAACGGCTCTTGTTCTTACAATCTTCGACTCAATGGCCAAATAAGACGATTTTTGCAGCCTGCTTAACAACACATACTATATGCATTCTATTCAATGACACTTACAAAGCAGCATGGTTCTATTACGAAAATAAAATGTTTAATTTTCAGATTATTAGCTATTGGATAAATTGCAAGCTAAAAATACAGCAGCAGTAGCAGTAAGGTTTTCTCATAAGGCTTAAATGTATCTACTTTAAGTCAATAACAAAATGGAAATGACTCATCTTTGTGAACTCTTACAAAGGGGTTGGTAAACTTATTAGAGTTACGATGGATATTTGCAACTTTGGTCAATGTAAATAAGGTTTGAAGTATGGGAGTGACATGAAATTGTAATCTCGGTTTACACTAGGAAATCAGTTAAATTTATAGATTCTTTATTACTTTTAAATCAACATTTGCATTTTCTACGATATTCAAACGACCGCAAAAACCATAGCTATATGTAAAATAGCGAATTAGACAAAAAAAACCCCAAAAAATAAGAACGCTTTACTAGAATGAAAATATTCTCATCATGTAAACATCCCAAAATGGTGCATCTGGCAACCAATGTGGGCAACTAGTATACCCAAAATATACTGAAACTTTAGCAACTAAAGGAGGGGGGATTTAACATGAAAACAACATGGGGTAGCAATCCCAAAGTGGGAGAACTGCTGGGGCGAAAGCATATCAAATTCTCGGGCCAACAAGTCGTGGAAAAGTAACTCCCTAGTAGGGTATTTAAATCGAACCATCCTGACCAGTATTAATTGAAATACTCACTTATGCCAGAGACTGCGATGCAAATTCCAAAAGTACATGAAATCGACAAAATATTTTTGCTTGCGGGCTGCGGAGCTGAACTCTGAGCTCGTCGCAAATTGTGACCATGGAAAGCGCTTTAGAAATTTGGACCAAAATGAGTCAACGCTGTGCTTTGATAGGTCAAACTACGATACGGTAAATGAAACCACAAACTAACGCCCAGTATACTGCTGTAATGTAAGCAAGAAAGCAAATAAGCCCGGGTAGGATTCACTGCTCCTCTCTTGAACGCAGTATCAATCACGCCTTTTAAGATGAACGGGCGACAAAACGTAAACGAAGCAACCGTAAAAAACCAGAAATTGGCATACTAACCTGAAGCTGTCGGAAAGCAGTTTTGACTGCATCAAAAGAAATATCGTTTTCATTCAGATCTCTGTCCATTAAATCCCCCTGTCTTTTATAAGTATCTATTGTATCTTGAAGCGAATTTAATTTGAGTTGTTGTTCGTGTAGTTGCTGATGAAAATGTTCGTGTAGTTGTCGGCTTTGTAACTGTAGTTCTTGTTGTAATTGGAGATGCATATGTTCTCGTAAATTTCCTAATTCGACACCGGTTGATTGCCTTTCCTTTTCTAACGCTGCAACAAGTTCTTCTCGCTCGTTTGTTAAATTTTCAATGGTGAGATTCAAGGACTGCACCTTCCAAGAAATAAATATAAAAATATGTACTGTAAGTTCTCGAATAAGCAATCTATTGTGATCTATTGTGATCTATTGCGAAACAAAGCCCCCTGCAGTTGAGTAAGGCCTATTTCACAATCAGTAGGTTAGAGTGGGCGCTTATTCAGGAACTTAGGGTATGACAACTCACAACTTGAATGAAAACAATAGGTTGATCTGAACCTGTACATGAGCCTATTGAATATAACAAAAACCCTCTTGGTATTTTATGTTTCAACAAAAAAAAATTCGTGGGTCATATCCTAACTGGCAGACTGAAGAAAAGAATCCAACCTGGATGGGGCAGTTGGCAAAAGACAACGGCGGTGATGTACAACAAAAGAGTGCCAGAGAAAGTGAAGGGCAAGATCTACAAGACAATAATAAGACCGGCAATGATGTACGGCACGGAAACTGTTCCTTTGACGGCAGGACTCGAGAAACGGATGAACGTAGCAGAAATGAGAATGCTTCGATGGGCTCTGGGTGTTACTCGAAGAGACAAGTTGCGCAATGAGATAGTGAGAAACAGGCTGGATGTTGGAGAACTCTCTCAGAAGATAAGAGACTCCAGGTTGAGATGGTTCGGGCACATGGAGANCTCGAAGAGACAAGTTGCGCAATGAGATAGTGAGAAACAGGCTGGATGTTGGAGAACTCTCTCAGAAGATAAGAGACTCCAGGTTGAGATGGTTCGGGCACATGGAGAGGAGAGAAGAGGGCGATGTCGGGAGAAGAGTGCTGAGGATGGATATACCAGGAAGGAAAAGAAGAGGGCGACCAAAGCAAAGATGGATGGATAACATCAAAGCTGATATGACGGAGAAGGGGCTAAGACGCGAGGGCGCCCAAGATCGTGCCATATGGAGGGCGAACATTCGCTGTGGCGACCCCTGAATCAGGGAGCAGCCTAAAGAAAAAGAAGAAGAAGAAGAAGAAGAAGAAGAAGAAGAAGAAGATATCCTAACTGGCAGAAAATTGAAAAAACTAAAAAGTACTTGGTAAGCGAAAACATAAGGTGGGATTATTGGTGCCAGCCAAATATCTGTAACAACTCCACAACCCCCTTTGGAAATTTAATCTTAGAGTGGGAAATAAACAAGAGTTTTGAGATGAAATTTGAAAAGAATTTTAAAATAGTAAAAACATACTTTGCGTAAAATTGTGCAATGAATTACGCGATAACGTTTATAGTTAAAAAGAAATAGCGAGTTTTTTGTTAAAATCTTTTAACCCACACCCACCCCCCTCCCACAGGCACTTATTTAAGGGTAGGGACTAAATAGTGGGGCTTATTCACGGGCCTGCGGTATATTAAACGTTACCTGTAAAACAGTTAACACCATCTTGATATTGTGCGTAAGTCATGGAACATTTAGTAAGCATATTGCACATTTGACTACTTAAAATAAAGAGAAAATAAAACCACTTATGAACCTCAACAAGTATTTCAAACTTAAACAGCGTTGGGATATTCTTCTGTTTGCAGTCCGCTCCATGTGTGTCCAGTTTTTACTTACCCAAAGACACAGAGGCAATTTTATGTATGGAAACAAAAAACAGCATTCTGATATACAAGTTAGCCGTGGAACTATAAGGTACCTTTATCACCACCCCTTCCCTCCAGTAGCCACTCATATCAGCTATACGACTAAAGGCCTACAGAGAAGCAGATCATGACTATTTGACAGGTGAATCTCATGAGGTAATACGGTACACTTAATACCATCAATGACAGACAGTGCTAGTCAGTGTTTAAAGACTGCGTTGTGAAGAAAACAACTAACTACACCATTGGTAGAAGTAGTAGTAATAACAGTAGTAATAGTAATAGTAGTAGTAGTTGTTGTAGTAATAGTAACAGTAGTAGCAGTAGTAGTAGCAGTAGTTGTAGTAGTAGTAGTAGTAGTAGTAGTAGTAGTAGTAGTAGTAGTAGTAGTAGTAGTAGTAGTAGTAGTAGTAGTAGTAGTAGTAGTAGTAGCAGCAGCAGCAGAAAAACAGACCTAGTCGTACCGAAATACAGCAAAATAAACTCACTGTTACCTTTTCTTCTTGAAATGTCGAAAAATGCAATGTGCTATCTCTATCACCAACGTCCGATTCGTCTTCCTCGGTTTCCATACCTTCTATCACCTTTCTCGGGTCCATTGCACTGTCAGTTTCAGTTTCGGTAGAATAATCAGTTGCACCTTCAAGGGAATTTGGTGTGGGTGATTGAATGAAATGTTTCGACTTCTCCGGATGGTCTTCAATGTGGGTCATCTTGGATGCTTCTTCCCCTAGCAAAGCACATAAATGTATTTGTTTATACTTTTATATGATCAGTAAAGCTTTAGTAGGTATTAAAAGGAAGAAAATGCTATCATCAATAGATGATTTAAAGTATTGACACACATTCTCAAATCTGAGAATGAGCTACGTTGTTACATGAGGATGTGACTGTTTTGTAATCACGAACGCTGAAATTACGACGAAATATTCAAGGTTACAAAAACTAGTGCTGCTTAAGTCGTACCTATATCATTCAAGGTCAATTCAAATTGTTTAAACAAATATTGAAGTACAACTAGGGATAAAATTTAACCTACCGAAAACAAATTAACAAAAGGATGGGGCTGGTGTAACGGCTTCTACCCAGTGTCTTTTATCAACGGTTTGCATGGCTCCTCCAGCAGGACAAAACCCGGCTTTATTTATGTTCTTGCGCGATTCTTTCTCAGAAAATTGCAAATCTTTTCAAAAATTATAAAGTGGATTGGTTTCAGAGTGGACAGCCTCAACTCCGATAGGCTCGAGTAGGAACTTTGGTAAATCATATAGAATGTGATGAAAAATAAAAAAAATAGATAAAAGATAGATCAATGATAGATAAAATAGTTGTCCACCTTTCGTCTTTTTTACATTTGCAATGTATTGATGTAAAATACTGTATTATCAGGTTGATCAAATTGTCTCTGTTTCATTAAGTCAAAGCTAACGTATGAAAAGAGAAAACTTTCACCATCCTAAGCATTTACTGGGAGAGATGTTCTGTCTTTCCCTTGTAGATTACTCGCAGTGGCAAATTACACCTCTCCTGCTTTCCGCTAGTCAGTCCGATAAAAAGTTTTTTATTTCAAACGTTTCTCGTGTTTATCAGTGTTGATTTATTTTCTAAGGTCAACAACTGCATTAAGGATTAGTGTGATACTAGTGAAATACCAAAAATGTGTTGGTCGCACTGTTCAAGGAAGTGCATATTACAGCATTCAAAATTTTGTGTATGGGTCCTGTTTAAAATTCCAGTATTTAAAATTTGTATATGGGTCCTGTTTTCTTTGTTTCTGACATTCACTTTTAACAATTGTGTTTATCATCTTCATATCACCCCATATCATTTGTAGCCTTTACTGTTACTATAACCAATTAGCAAAAATGCGCATGAAGAAACGAAATCTTTGCCCACTATTCTAGGCTTCCGCTTTACTTCTCATTATATTGGAAACGTAGCAATCAAAAAAACGTGGAAGCAGAGAAAACCTAATTATATTCCATTACCTCCTCTTATCTTATGGGCTTACCTACCCTGGAAGTACATAAAATGGGTAGAGAATCATGCACTTATATAAGGAAATTTGAACTGCATTTCATTAATAAAAACAGAATATTGGTAAATAGTACGTGTTCTTACTTAGGCTCACCAACTCTTCTTGTAGCAAAGAATTCTTTTCCTGTTCCTGTTGTAAAGTAGACCGTAAACTGTTGTTCTGTATAGTTATATGATTAATGTTATCCTGTAAATGTGGAAGATAAGTTCAAAAAGTCTGCTTAAAAATGACTGATCTTTTACGGAAAATAAACCTGATCACTCGCAATAATGATAAAAACTAGTTATATAGCTACATATAGTTATATATATGTATATATATATATATATACATACATATTCAAACTAAAAATATATTGAAATCTGGCAAGTACAAAATACACGAAACCAATAAATGTTCCTTTGCAAATAACCTTCCTTGTCATCGGTATTAATGTTCCAATTCCGCGGAATGCCTTTTCCACTGGAATTTCAAAAAAATACAAAGGCATGTACAAATCAAAATCTTCACACAAGAACACCTAGTGACCCCTCCTCGATACTGTTTGAAGCAAACAAAAGGCTGAGGGGTGTACATAAAAACTGCCGTAAAACAAGGACCATTTTTTGTACCCCCTAATGACAAAGGTTAAAATTTTCAAGAATAGTTCCTCGTTGATAGAGTGTAATATGAAGTCTAAGTTGCAAGTTGTCGTGTTTGCCGAAGGCACCAAGGAATATGAATTTAATAATACATACGTTTAATAATTGTGGTTCACATCGAAATGCAAGAATCTTACTGGGCCACTAATGTCCCAAAAACTACATATAAAGAGTAAACTGTATACTTTTTCTTATGTAGGTAAAGGATATTCCAGGTGTGGCAAGGCATACGGTTCTTTGAAACCATCCAGAAAATAATTTGTGACCAGGCAAGTACAATATGTAAAAATGGGCGTTTATTTTACGTAGAACTTCAAATGATAAAGAGAAGGGGGGTCAGCCGAGGGCATGTTGCAACGGGAGAGATCCTGGGGAGTAGAGATTCAGCAGAAAGAAAAGCGGTATACTATGAATGATACAGGATTTAAGATTAATATAAATAGCATGATACAACAACATCGAAAAGTTATTACAGAGATTTTTGGATATTTTATGAAAAGAGTGGTGGTAGTCAAGCAGCAAAATTAAAAATGGTAAATTAACAGCAATTACAAACGGCGACAATCAAAGTGAAAAAATTATAGACAAGATCCCAGGAACTACCATAACAGAAACAAATATAAATACTGTCAGGGTTAACGTTGCGAGTAGGGTTAAACAATAGCGACATAAGTAATCCTTGAAGACAAGAAATGCTAAGAAAAAAATGCTAAGGATATATATATATTCTAGAACGGGAAAACGAGGAAAACTAAGAAAAGGGCACATAATAAAACTGTTTAAAAAGTATCCTATTCTCATGAATAACTAACACTGTCGTTAGGGAGCTGAAACAAATATTGCTTGCAAATGCTCCAAAGATTAAGACATATGAACAAAGAGTTACGGAGTACAAACAAAATTCCCAACAAGATCTAAAAAATCTTATCTAGAGTTTTCTGGTCTGCGACGCTAAAGGAAACAAGAGGGTTTTGAGTGGCATGTGACGCGAAAAGAGAGAATATAAAATAACATCAGGGGTGACATTAGGGATAACCGACAGTGATTTAGTGGTGACGCAATAAATGTTATCTGCTCAATGTAGAAAGGTGGCTAATTTTAAATCATCTGGAAAAAATGACACCCAAGGTTTTCTGGTTGAAAAAGCTAGCAGTTCTTCAAGATAAAATTGTAGAACAGAGGAATAAGGTTTTTCAGTAAGAAAAGGTTGTCTGAATGGCTTACAGACGGAAATAAAGTTTTATATGCGAAAGATCCCACCAGTGGTAATGTGGTTACATACCAATATCCTGCTACCATGTATGTGAAAGCCATGGGACGTGTTATTGCTGAAGCTTTTATAAGGGTAGCAAGGGGATCGAAGATCGACTACTCATTGACAAACAACTCTATAAGTACTGCAAGAGGAAACACAAATATTGCCGTGGCCTTGATTGACTACCGAAAGGCATATGACATGTTGCCACATAGTTGCAATGCTTGATGTCTTATAATATTTGAGATTGCAGCTCAGATGAAACAGTCTTTAAAAGTATTATAGGGGGCTGAAAAAGTGAATTAACATCTTTTGAGGAAACATTGGGAATTGTTGACAATAGTAGTGGAATATTCCAGAATTCACCAATGCTTTTTGTATTGTCCAACTGTGCATGTAGTATCCACTTCCTTAAGTTTTGGGGAGGTCAAAACCTGCTTGACAATGTGCAAAAGGTGAGATTGTGATCAATCACCTAATGTTCATGGGTAACTTAAAACTCTTTGGGAAATGGTATGAACCAACTGACTCACTTCTTAACAGTGCATTCATTCAGCATGGGGATAAAAAATAGATGTTGGAATAAAAAAAATGTTGGTTTGTTGACAATGGCGTGGGGAAAGGTAGCAATTGAAGGAAAGGATCAGATAAGTCATGAAGAAGATTGATGGTGCTGGGTAGCAACAAATGGGTATTCTAGAAAATGAGCAGTTGAAGGGCAAAGAAATGAAAGGATCGTCTATAAATGAATATAAATACTGGATGAAATTGGTGCTAAAGCCTACGTTGAGTAGTGAGAATAAGAATAGGCCAATTAACATTTGGGGAGTTACAGTATTAAGGAATAGTGCTGGAGTGATAGAATGGAGGAATAATGAATAGAAATGGCTAGATAGAAAGACCAGGAAAATTATAAAAATACATGGTGCACTCCACTCCAAAGGTGATCTCGATAGGATTTAATTAATACGAAATAAAGGTGGATGATGGTTGATTAGTTGTGAAGCGTGTATCAAGTAGTGGGTCTAAATCCTAAAAACTGCAGCTACAAGAAAAGATTTCACCTAATTGGAAAAGAGGGTTTACATATCTCTCCAAATACCTTTCATAGACCTGATATAAGTATACAAGAAAATTAATCATACCTGTGCAGACTGCAGCTCTATTTGTAACCTATCAGTCAATTCTGCCCTTGCCTCCATATGCGCCAGTCTGTCGTTAACATGAACCTGGGAACAATAAAAGTATATATGCCCTGAATACACCCACATAATATACAGTTTAAAAAAAAGCCCATCACCTAAAACAAAAAATTAATATATAACTTTCTCAGAAACGGACCCAATTAGAAATTCTTACTATGTTACTATGATGCATACTAAAACCTCGTTATGGAAACGTTATAGAGGATAAAAACTGCTTTCCCTTTTTGTATCAATTGCCTGCCTGATCACAAAAAGTGGCCAACAACAATCAAAAGTAGTCATTTGGGGACAGTGGTATAAGTAGTTTATCAGATTTACAAATGTGATACTCAAGTAGCATGATTTGAGAAATGGGCCTGAACCTGTCCGTAATGCGATTATTAACTTCTCTAACACCATGGTATGCAAAAGGCAATAAGAACTAATTACAAGTGCAAAAATGTAATCTTGGAGACCCCTAAAACAACAATAATAACAACGATAACAATAACAATAACAATAACGATAACAATAACAATAACAATAACAATAACAATAAAAATAAAAATAAAAATAAAAATAACAATAACAATAACAATACATGGGGAGACAGTGTTTTGGGAACAGAATTCGGTTTCAGTATCAGTGTATTCATGTCGAGCGGGGTACTTAAAGTTACAATACCATAAACAAAAAACGACGCAGAAGCCAGTTATGAAATTTGTTTGACATGCTTACTAATTATCAGTCATATGGTATCGAAAGAATAATGGTTCCCCTTGCCTAAAGCTTTAACAACATTTGGTAAGTTTTATGTGTAATTTACTGTAATAAGCTGTATACTTCAAAAACTCTTCTATTTGCATTCGGTGCCTTTCTTTATATACTCTGTCCCGTTTCTGACATTTTCCTCTCAGTCCGAGAGCATTTGTGTGCTCTCGAATGGCATCGATATATCTCAATTTTGTATATCCCTTTCCTTTTCCTTTCCTCTGTCTACCTGGTAGTCTTATATGTAAAATTATTCTGCAAATGTGTACCTCATTTCTTCTCTCAAATTAACAGTATCATAACTATCTCGCCTCGCTTAATTACCGCAAATTTTCACATCTGCACTTTCTGATGTACCAATTCCTCATCTTATCTTAATTTGTTACACCGATAAGAAATCAATGCATACTTGATGCTGTTACCCAAACTTACATTCTTTCTTTCTTCGTTACTACTACTTTGTTTAGGCCATTTGTCAAAGCAGGTCCTATCCCTGCCCGATCGATCTTACCTTCCGTCCTTTCTTCTCACAAATAACCTTAATTTATTAACCCCACCTGCGCCACCCCGACTTTACTCTCTTGTTTATGTCGTGGCTACGTTCTACATTGTTTCGAACTGGAACTCGTTCAGTCCCTCTATCTCCCCTACCTACTTAAAAATCTTGAAAACTAAAGTATTAAACTGGGTTTTAAACAAAGTCAAGGTTCAAAGCATCTAATATCAGTGCTACTGTACGTAAATCAATACCTGCTCTTCTAGCCGTACATGCAGCTGTGCAACCTCGTCACGGAGCTTTGTTAACTCCGCATCTTTGGCTGACCTCTGAGAAGTCAAAACAACAAAATGTTATGTTATAACGTAACACTGGTATCAACAGTTAAATTCTTAATACACCATTTAATGATGTAAAGCAGGATACAAAGAAAATCAAAACACCTTTAATCAAATCATTAATATCATTATGGGCCTCTTGAGGTAATACGTCGAGTCATTAAAAACAATACTACTTACTGCTAACATTTCCTTTTAAATAAAGAATACAGTAGCGCGGTAGAAGCGCGGTCACAATTAAAAGCTAAATCTTTGCTCTTCAAATCGATTTACAGTTGCGAAGTACAAAAACGTCTATCGAAATTTGGAACTTCCGCAAATAAGCAGAAACAGAATGCTTTATTTTTAACCCAAGATCGTCCTATTTCGGTACTTTATAAAGCTTGTAAACCAAATTGGTTATTTACATGAAAATGCAAAAGAAATTCATTCATATAAATGTCTACTTACAGTAGCCTCGTATTCAGTTCGCAGTTCATTCGTTGAATTTTCAATTTCGACAAGGACTTTTTCTTTCTTTGTTAGCTAAAAGCACACACCAAAAATAACATTGACCGTTAATAAATATGAAAATTCATTAACTACAGATCCATGGATTACGAGACTACGTATTGGTCTATCAAACAAAAGGCCCCGTGTACGAATTCAAGTGTTTCGGTACGGCAAACGTGCTACTACCACCGTCACTCTACGGGTTTGACAATTGGTGGTCTGCAAAGCTGACTTCAATAATTTTTGAAAATTCATATTTCAAATTCACCTTATTTAAAAATTAAAAAACATCTTTACCATTTCCCTTGCACAATCATATCACACCCATGCGTGTGAATATATTCTTCTGCACTTAAAATGTGCAGCCAAAGATCGAAACTTCCTAAAACCTAACTTACGCCATTGTGTTACTGGGTAAAAATAACATCCAAATTACCTTAACTCAAAAGATGGGTTTGCTTTTTAATTGCGAAATCAATGGGAGACAAGCAAAGGGGCTGAAAAAACGATATTAGATCATGCAACAACAGTGTCAGTTCTATCTTAGTTTATTGTTAAGTACAGTTGAGAACATTATTAACGTATTTCTTAAAAAACTTGCTGCCAAATGGTGAAAGTAAAAAACTTACACATCTGAATTGAATTACTGTAGTCATATTATCAAGGACAGATTACCTGCCTGATTATGTAAAATAGTATTAATCACAGTGCATGACAACTTTTCTTAGCTAACGGTTTATCAGATTACATTACAAATTGGATGAAAATATACAAAATACAATGCGACTACCTCGGATTAATACACCCCACTGGCATTGAATATCAAAAGAAAAAGTGGTATTGAGATATTGAACTAAGAAGTTAACATGGGAATATTTCAAGCTGTTATGATATCAATGGCATCGTTTTGGGGGTTCACTTATTCCAAAACTCCTAAAAAGTTGAATTTTTAGTCTTCTTTTCTACAATTTTTATGAACGATGAAATATAACAAGAACTCTAAGGTCACAGCTGATGCTCATAAAACGTGAACTTATCAAGACTTTAACGGTTGAACATGTTTGCCTTGCAGGGTATAACGTTCACATAACTGTGCCCAGTAATTCTTAGTCATATTTTATTCGTAAAGTCCAAAAACAAGGGCTACTTGGTCTTACTGGGTGCCTTCGGCATCCCCATATGTAAAGAGGCAACTTAGGGAGAAGTGTTAGAAGCCATAAAAAAAAGCAATTTGGCATTCTGGGATGTATTGGTAGCGGAGTGAAAGCTTTAATAGAATGGCCTTGGGGTGATGTTAGATGACCACTTTCTGAAAACAAAATAACGGACAAAAAACCCCTCCAAGATGACAACAAATTTCTATTCTATTTGTAAAACGAATACGATGATACGAAATAACAATATTCTGTTACATAAAGGGTTACCAAAGTTACAAAACATTCGAAAATGAAAATTCAATACCATACCTCCTGTTTTAACTCCTCCAATTCCACTACCATGCCACTCAGTTTGCTTGCAAGTTCCTTGTTTACATGCTGCTCATTCTGCAAGTTATTAGTGGCCTCTGCATTTGCATTACTCTGAAAACAGAAACCAGTCTCAATTAGCTCTATTTAAAAGGCTTGTTCCAATACAATGTGCCCAAAGCAATTTCCGATTTTAATACAGCATTATCTCTTCTCAAAAACAAGATTTATTATCCAGTCCTGCTGTAGGACATTAAATATAAAAGATTTAATATTTGTGCACATCAAACTATTCATGGGGCTACCATAAACATAATGAAGTCTATCCTGTTTTATTCAGTAGTCATTTCAACTCGTTTTCTGGTTTTTCAACGTATTACCACATTGTTATTCAGTTCTCGCCTCCCTTTCCCACCCTTTCCTACTTTTTTCAAATTTCAAAATCGGCAGAAATGTACAAATTCGCCCAAATTTTTCATGTATAACAGTCGAAACAAAATCAATAATTAAACGCCATACAACTCAGACTGGCCACAACCAAAGTTAATGTAACCCCTGGTTCTGTCACATTTTATCCCTCTTTATCTTCGAGGCTGCTCTATCCAACCTTAGTGCGTACGTGACCGGCAATAACTTGGGCAGTAAGGGTGGAGGAAATAAGAGAAAATTAGCCCATCTAATTCATTATGCTGCTAGAGCAGCATACAGACAGTTCTATTGATCCGTCATGACGCTTTCTACAGATCACGGAATCAAACTTAAATTCTGATAATAACCAATCAAGATTAAAAATCGAGCTACCTTAATGATACCATTACGTTATCAGGTTATCTTTTTAAAGCAAGTAATCACAAAGATTCCTGCCTTTGCGAACTATTACATAGTGCCGAGATCAATAATAACAATCATGCTTTATTTTTTGCTTTATACCCGTCCAAACCTTTGAAATATTACAAACAAATCAATTTACCATTTTAACAAATCCGTCTTCCAATTCTTCCAATTGATCTTTTAGTTGCTTATTTTGCTGCATTGCACGACTGATCGTTTCTTTATCACTTTGAATACTTTCTAGCAAAGCACCTCTATCGACATGCTCGTCTTCTGCGCGTCTCAGCGATGTATTTAACTCGTGAATCTGATCTTCCTTTTCCAAAACCTCTCTGTAAATAGTAAAGAAACCCTTAAGTTATTTATAACGGTAATGAAACTATTACGACAGCAAGAAAAACTGTATGCCTACCCGTTGACAGTCAAATCATCCCAACAAGAGTACCCTTATTCAATCGTTTTTTCCATACCCATCGCATGTTGTTATCCACAGTAAAGTTGCTCTCAGTTATTTTGCCTTTTCTCTCATCTTGATAAATCAATTATCTTAACCGGCCTTATCTTATGGTAGTTGGAAAAATGAAAATTTAACAGCAAAAATAAAGTCCTAGCATGCATAGTGACAGCCTTATAAAATGTGTCTGTGTGTCTGTGTCTTTTATAACCAACAATGAGATATCCGCATTGGCACCAAAACAAAGTGCGCTTACCAACCAAGATCCACGTTCGCAATTGATATGTGATGTAAAAAAAGCCAATAAGTATTATAAAAGTAATGTTTGGTGACAGTGACGAGCAAGAAGACCATAATAATAATCAGCAACAAAATAATAAAATGCTACATACTTCTGTTGTATATAGCTCTGCGCGCTTGGCCATTTCTCCAGCAAATGAAATACGGTTCACTACATTAAGCTTTTATCTAAAATCATTGGGCAACTACAACTCAAATGCGGACGCCCTGGTACTGACGAAAATAAGGAAAAGTCTAATACCTTAAGCGATGGAATGAGTGTTGAGATCATTATGGCACAAATGTAGATGGGTGGATCATAAAGCAACAAGCAAGCTCGAAGGAGAGTAGGGGCACATAATATTGTAACTGATAACAATACAGCAATAGTGGCTCTTTCTATTTCATAGAAAATTGGATCACCAATGCCCTCAATGCTCTTTTAATGTCGAATAAATGTTTTCATAACCCTTAAAATTAAAAAAACCCCTAAACGATCACATCCCTATTGTTTCTTAAAAGATAAATTATATTAGATAAAGTAATTACAATGGAAAGATCATTTTTAAAGCTCCGCCACATGCATATCCACCTGGAAGAATGACCTTTCAGTTTGTCTCTATTGTGATCTTTAAAAATCATATCGGAATGTAGAGAACAAATATCAGGACTTTGACCATTTACCAAAACGTTGGATCAAGGAACGAACTACAATGTATTTCTTATCGAATTTGTTGGCTGTACAATTTGAAGTAACAAACTTTCGTTTTCATTTTCAAAGTAACTCTAAGCGACCTGGTACTGTAACGCCGGCAATGTGCATCACATGGCAAAATTAACACGAGAGAGGTTCTAGAGAGGATTTGGGTGAAGTGGTAAAAATTAAGTACGCGCAACCTAGGGGGTGCCCATAGGGAGGTGAAAGAGCGTATACATGTGTGTTTGTTTGTAACAATGAGAAAGACAGTAAGTCAGAGAGACGAATGATGACGGAGACAGAGGGAGACAGAGGGAGACAAGAGGCAGACAAGAGGCAGACAGAGACAGGGCCAAGCACATAGACACAGCGAGCGATAAAGAGGGCGACAAAGACATACTGACAGACAGAAAAGAAGACGAGGAAGAAGAAGAAGAAGAAGAAGAAGAAGAAGAAGAAGAAGAAAAAGCAGAAGAAGAGATAAATGAGGAGGAAGAATTAAGAGGGGTACCTTCTTTCAAGCTTGGGTTTAAATTTCGGCTTGTTTATGATGTTGTTGTTGTCTTTCAGGTCATTCGATCCCTGCTGGTGTCATGAACTTGCCTTCTCCATTCAGCTCTGATTTTAGTGTGTTTAGTTAATAAACATTTCTTTCTCTGAATGCCTTGATGATCGTTTCAGGTTTCCCCCTACCTCTTTTTCCTTAGGTTTTCCTTGTATTTTTAATTTTTCTAAACTGTTGTTTCCTTTGTCAATGTGACCATAGTAGGTCAATTGCCCTTTTCTGGTAGTGCTCAACGGCGATTTATCTGTTTGTATTACAACGTTAAAATATTCCACCTTTGCTCTCAATGTACTACAGAGAAAGCGGCGAAAAACTGTGGCTTCATATACTCTATGCCAACAAGTGTGTTGGCAAGTAAGCCCCTTTCAAATCATGGTCGTTAGTCAACTAAGATGATAAAGTCTCTTAATCGAGCAATGGGGTAGAGAGAACTGTTCGACTTACTTCAAACAATAATGTACAGTAAACAATGATTTTTAAAAAACGAATCTTTTCAGTATATTGACAAAAGTACTATTTTTCTTCTGTTAACTACTGGCTTCTGCAACTTGGCTGACTTTGCTCTGTGTCTAGCTAAATTTTGCATCCACATTTTAAACTTTTATTTTGAAGCGATATGTTGAAAAAATGTCTTTTCCATCCGTAATAATTTACAAATAAATTATGAAAGTTTTGCCCAAGATTGCAATTTTTATCTGACGCACTGCCTGGTGTATGCTTGATGACCAGTAAATACCTGAAACTCTTAGTTCCACAAGAAATGCTTTAATTCTACCATCTTGGCTGATTTTTCAAAATATTGAGCACTCTTCAGTATAAATACAAGCATTCGTTTGTTTGTTGTTTGTGTGTGTATGTATGTTTGTATGTATATATGTATGTATGTATATATGTATGTATGTTTGTATATATGTATGTATATATGTATGTATGTATGTATATATGTATGTATGTATATATGTATGAATGTATATATGTATGTATGTATATATGCATGTATGTATATATGTATGTATGTATATGTGTGTATGTATGTATGTATATATGTATGTATGTTTGTATGTATGTATGTATATATGTATGTATGTATGTATATATGTATGTATTTGTATATATGTATGCATGTATATATGTATGTATGTTTGTATGTATGTTTATATGTATGTATGTATATATGTATGTATATATGTATGTATATATGTATGTATGTATGTATGTATGTGTGTATGTACATATGTATAAATATATAATACATATATCATACAATGGCAATGAAATATATTTGGTTTTACTCTTAGTTTTCTCTTACTATAAATAACCATTAATATCAGTTTATAAAAAAGCAGGAGGGCCTTAAATAAATCGTTCTCTGTGAATTAGCTGAAACGAAAAAAACTTTACCTGCCAAGTCTTCTGTTTTCCTTTATCTGGGGAAAGTGATTAACACAATTACTAAATAGGTAATTATTGCAAGAGAAACATAATAAATTAAAAAAACATCCGATGCGGCTAAAAATCGGTGAATCGCCCTACAGGCTGGCGTGAGCCAATATCTTTCTCGGTGCGTGCCATGGCCTCGTTATTCTTTTTTTCTCCCAGCTCTCAATTTAAATGACCCGTCGAAAGCTGACCGTCCATAGTATAACACGTGTACTTTATTAAAAATCGCAAAAAAAATTTAGTCTGTTAATTCAACAACTATTTGCTCGCTCTTGCAACCCCATCCTTCTGAACAACCAATTTTCACAATAACAACCCATGAGCCAAAAGTTTGACCCGCGATCAATGATGCAGAAAGAAGATCAAGGTGTTAAATTATTTGACCAAGGTCCTCACAATATCAATACAAGTCGAATAAATAAAAGGACCAGTGCAAAAACATACATTAAAATACCATCCTCGTGTAAGGATCGCATACGTTTCTGGTCACAAAAAAATGTTTTATCCTGGGAAAACTCGAACGTAGCAGGGTCCAAGTGATTTAACAGCTTCAAAGATAGGTCCGCAATTTCTTGTACCTAGCAGAACTTTCAACCAGTTTAATTGCTAGTAATACGAAAAGCATCTATCAAACCGTATTCTAAAGTAAACTATCAGATTCACAGCATAATTAACAGAATATGGACAGCTTCTTTCCTGTTGAACAACACACTCGAGTAGTGGTTGTGGATACTATAATGAGTAAGTCCAAAGAAACTGTAAAACTCACCTAAATTTCAAAGAGAAAAAATGTGTTACAAAGGCTGGTGCAGTACAATTTCATGGGCGCATTTTTCAGGCGAATTAAATATTGTTTCAATTTACTTAAAACAGTCTGGTATATTCTTCCCAATTATTACCTGTATATCCAACTCTTGTTCCAAACGTTCCTTTTCAAGGCTGAACTGTTCTGTTTCTGTAGATATATCCATACCATCTAACAGTTTTTTCCTTAACTCCTCTGAAACGACAACACAACAAAAATCACTCTGTTAAACAGCTGACTTCAACAAACAGGTGGCCACTGCTTCAAACGCTTTTTCTTATATTTTAAGATTCGCTATGAATTCAATAAAAATAGTAACTGCATGGAAAAATATAAGGATATTGCATTGGTATAAACTGCTATTTTAAAAGTTTCCTCAGATCGCGTTTTCATATCCGGTGGGGAAGAACCATACTTTGTTTGGATGTGCGTAAGGGCGTAGACAATAAGGCCACAAAAGAGTAGCTAATAAAACCGCACAGACGACCTAAAACAGAAAATAAAACTCCACTGGGTCTGTCGTTGTGAGGAAGCAATAAAGCTCTTGGTTAAAAAAAAACTCTTCGCAAAAAGATGGGTGTCACGGTGGGTTTAGTGTCTCTGCTAAAAGGTCTCTTTAAATTAGGTACAGCGAAAGGAAAAAGTTTATCAGTTAAGAGTTACAGTGGCTCTACAGTGAAGGTTGATGTTAATAAACAAGCACTATTAAAAAAGATGGCAATAACTGATAAAATAATATGCAGTAGCAAATAATAATCACAATGGTAACTAAAATAACAATGTTGTTGATAAATATAATGACGTTTGAAGATCAATCACCTCCAAGAGATGCAAACCTGATAACAAAAGCAAGGAAATTTCCCGATGGATGCGACCACACAGCCTTTGACAAACCATCTTCACCGTACAAAAAGGGAAAACCAAATAACCTAATCACCAAATTACATTAGCCGTCCGCACGTCAAGAATGGCGGTGATTTTCGGCAAAAAAACTGGTTAGAACTGAAATGTCCAGGAAAGTAGCAGACGACCCCACACCAAGATAAATTTACGGTTATCTACTCAAAATTCTCCAAAATCTTTAAAATATGGCAAGACAAATGTGTATGTGAGAACAGGAAAAAAGTAACGGAAGCATTCTATACGTCACAAGACGTCCGCACTGCTTCCACAACCAAAGCTCTCTAAACTATCCGATGTTTAAAGCACCCAAAAGCCAACAAGGTGGCTGATGTGAGGTGTGCACTCACGTAAAAAGAGTTTAGTAATAATTCTGTGTCTTATCAAGACACACAAAGATTTAAAGAACCCCTCCGTTACGTCACAGCGTCGCAAATTTCATAACAGTATAGACATACTAGTATAGAAAACGGGATGGATTGAGCTAGTAGAGAGTAATGAAACGAGAAGTCCTAGATCATTACAAACAAATTTGATTTTAACAAATATTTACCAATTTCTGCCTGTTGTTTTGAAATTGTGGACAGAAGTTCCTCATTTTCACTTAAAAGGTTGGAGTCATTCAAATCACGATGAGAAATCTAAGGACAATGAATGAAATTATTAAGTCAGGCACAAGATAACCTAAAGAACACAACCTCAAGTAACAAGATACTAAATCAGTATAATATTCATAAAAATACACCGCATAGCTTTTCACTTGCTAAAGCTTTTGTTGTTGTTTCTTTGTTGGTTTGTTTTTCGCTTGCTGACATTAAGTGGTCTCCACGCACCAGCTACAGTTGTTTAATTTTTCAAGAAAAAAAGGGTTTGCTCAATCACAAAATCGACAAAAATCTGCTATAATGAAGCACTATAATATTTACCTTACCCCAAAATGCCTATTTTGAAACAGCTGTGGTGTAAACCACACCCTTCACAAGTTCCCTCCTCCAAAATCACCAGGCGCTATGACCGCCTATCAAATTTAATATTACATTCTGATATAATAAAAGAAAGTCATGTATCTTTGTCGGGGGGCTTTTTCAACGCAAAACAATGTGTAAAGGCTGTCCTCTAAATACGGAAAATATTTCGATTCATTGACCAGCGTGGTTAAGTACATGGCAATTAACAGGCAATTAAAAGTCAATATATAAAATAAATGAACAACAGCTGTTTCTGACAGTACTTTTCTCGCGTCTCTCTTAACACTTGTCAGTGAATTAAAAATTTCAGTCTTGAGTAATACCAGTCAATTCAAAAACCGGTATGAGACCATGCCCTGTGACCTTTAGAACCGAAACGCTCCAACTTAAGGTCCAATGACTAACCCCAATAAAATATTTGATCTCCTTTGCCAATCTTGGTAATTGATCAATTCGGTGAAAACATATAGTAGTAAGAACATTATCTTTTATTTTATTTAATTACTTTTAAATCTCTACAATTGATGGGCCAAATTCTTGACAGACTCAATATATTCAACGCTTCCAGAAGCATTCTCGAGCGGCAGTATTGGGCTATGCGGTTAGCAAAGGATAAAAATTTTTGTAACGCGTAAAGCCTACAACGTCTGCTTGGCGAATGCTTCACTCAGCAAATGATTTAGTGTTCAACACAAGTGCAGTTTGTCAGCATCAACTTCTTCTGTTAATATTGCTCGTGTGAAACGATTGTAATTCTGTCACATGCCTATTTATACCAAAGAGTGTATTACCATCTTTTAATTGTTCTTTTGTCATGAAAGATGTTATAAAATATATCTACGGCGATCTAAAAAGACTAAACAGGGGTTGCTTAAAATAAGAGAAATCCAAATGCGATCTTTATTGAGTCAATTAAAAAGTAATCATTTCAGCTCACATAATACCTGTTGCAATAAATTTTCAATATGTTTTTCAAGCTGATCTGTATGCTCTCTGTAGCGCTCACGAATTTGTTGGTATTCACCAGAGAGTTTTCGTGATCGTTTCACCTCCTTTAAAAAGATATGCGTGACATGAATTAATCAATGCATGTATTGTAAGTACACAGGTCTATAAATTGATGGATAAAAAAAATCTAAGAATTGATATAAAAATAATTTTAAAATATATGGAATAAATAATTGACAGTGTACACTAGTTAAAGGTCTGAGAAACCAACCGACTATAAATCTTAAATAGTTGTGCACTCAACTGTTAAAAATAGTCACTAAGTGAAAAGGCAGTACCACCAGACTTAGCCGAAAGAATAATGGTTAACGTATTTCACACACGTCAGCTTCAACTGTCTTTGTATAAAAGATATGCGTGTAATATGGCAACAAAAATTACGTGTTTAATTGCAAATACGAATGAAAATAATCAACAAACCGCGTCAAGTGTTCGCTGAAGTTCTTCCTTTTCTCGATGAAGCTGATCAAAAACCTCCGATTTTTCTTTATCTGGTGAGAGCTATAGAAAAGAAATGTAGTTGATAATCATCAATTTGCTTTGGGGATGCATTATTTACACTGATTCATTTCATTAATACAAACTTTCTTCAAATGTGTACATAAGTTATGATGACAAATACAAAAATGTAATTTAAAATTTCATTCTGCACTTGAAATAAAAATTCCAAACTGTCCTCCATGCTTGTATGTCTTTCCATTATTGACAAGTATATTTCCTTAGCCAATACCGACTTCATTTGCTCAGTACTCAACGAAACATACTGACGTCTACACAGCCTCGATTACAAATGTTGTTGAGATGTTAACACAAAACTCCGAGGTACTATTCTACTTTTTTGTGTTTCAACGTCATTTTCCCCAGTAACTAAGGTTCTGATGGTGCCCTTCAGATGGGCTTTGTTTTGGCAGTGAGGTAAGTCTTGGACGGATGCCTTTCCTGACGACAACCAATGGCTTTTGGTTGCTATTCTACACAGATCGTAGAATTCCAGTAATAGATGAAAAAGCTAAAGTGGCTAGTGCACTACTCCTGGAGCCCCATGTTATCCATAGAAGACTAACGTCCCGGTTGTAATTACGGTATTTTCAGGGTAAGGTGTAAGCTCTCATCTGTATTAGTGTCACACACTAAAGGAAAGAATGGAATGGTATGGTTAAGGGATGGATTGGAAAAGGGTGGAATGAAAAGTTGGGGTACCTTTCCATTCAACGCTATCTTTTCGTGATTCCACTCTGATGGAATCACGAAATATCCCCAATTAAGTTGAGTTTTTCGAGCTCATTCAAGGTCGAGCCACAACGGTCGATCACTGTTTCCTGTTTTGCATACAGTCTTGCAGTTCTGCCAACTCTAACCCTTTAATCTTCTTCGGCGTGTCCATTAAAGTGACATTTGGACGACCCCTCACTGTCTTTCCCTTTTCTGATACCCATAATAGCAAACTGAGGCTTCTTTATCTCTCTGACGCAATGTTTGTTTTTGCAGTAATTCTTTAGATCCATGAGCTATGTCGTCTGCAAAGTCTAACTCGGTGAAGTGTTTGGATGGTCACCGTCTGCTTCACATTCGCTTGACATTTAAACATAATTAGTATTCTCTTCAGTTAACTGCTCTCTCAAGTAAGTAGTCCAGAACAATGATGAATAGAACGGGTGTCAACGTATCTCCCTGCATTACTCCTTTCGAGATACACTAATGTATTCTGAAATACCCTGAATATGTGCTGAAGAGCACTCACAGGATCAACCTACAAGCTTGACTAAAACATCGGCTACGTTGTTAGTGATATCTACATTTGTACAGACAAATCCTGGTTTCTTTCCGACTTTGGTCAACCTAGTTGTGGTAAACTTAAACTGCCTGTTTTCATAACTATAAATTAAAGATAACAAAGATCTAAGATCTCCCAAATAACTTGGTCAACATTTTTACACTCCCCTTTTTCATCAGTTACGTTGAATGAGTTCACCGTTTTACAACATAACCTTTTCCAATACTTTCAAAAACTAACTATTTGGGGAAACCAAAAGACCTTAATCTACCTGCTACCTCCCAAACTCGTTGATTAATGTAATCTTAGATCAGATATAACTATGTGCCAAAGAAATCCACAATCGAATACTATATACAAAAACAGAATTGGAGCCAAAGGGCGTGGAAATATGTCAGATGGATGCTAAACCCAATTCTCTTATAAATTTTTCTTCCCTGGGCAGGTTTCCATCTCATTCTTTAAAATACCGTACACCTGATGACTCATATAGATCGGTAGTTTAATTAGCGTTACCAAAGGTAAATTTAAAGTGGTAGAACCAAAGAGACCATTCACTAACACGCTCACTTGAAATAAGGAATTTATTTCTACCTACAATTTTTACTGAAGCAAACATGAACCCATGCCTTAATCTAAATCTGATTAAGTTTTGTTTAAGAAATAGACAGGCGGGCGTTTAGTAATGAACAAGTTTTTATTGCCAATACAGGCTTTTTGACGCAAAACTCTAATACCTCTTTAGCACGGTTTAAAATTAGAAGACGTACCCAGAGCACTGCCTGGAGCACCTGGTTGGGTGATCAAAACGACACTGAATCAATGCTCTCGCGATAAATACGTAAAATCAAAATCAAAATTTGACTTATTCAATTTTCATATTTTAAATGTCAATCAGCAACTTTTGTCAAACTCGTTTCAAAATATAACGCCTCTTTTTTAATAATGGGCCATGGTGAACCCTAATTTTAGCTTCAACGGCTGCCACAATGGTCACATTACAAAAGAACATAGCCGATGTTGAGTGCAAAGCTACGAAGGAATCCGACACCAAATTTGAGCTTTCTACGTCGCCTGGTTAAATTCATTTTTTTCAATTTTAATTCTTTACCCTTGAATATCTACCCACAGCACCTCTGATTCTAACTCCTTGACGCTGAAATAAAAAATTATTATAGCCTATATGCCGCACAGGCTCCAAAGGACCTTGACACCGACACACGGTATGTGTAATACTATCTTTGCCTTGACTATTAGGTGCAACAAGTCGGCAGGTTGATACTTTTACTTCTACTTCTTCTTCTTCTTCGGCCTTCACCCAACGTTTGTAAGGTCGGCCGCTTGACACCTTTTTCTCCACTTGACTCGGTCTTCCCAATCTCCTTCTCTCGTTCCCACTTCTTTCAGGTCTCGCTCTATGACGTCCCTCAGTCATGTTGATACCTTTACTGCAAGAATCGAAATAACGGTCGGTCATTATGAAAAAACCGAGCTGAAGTTAAAGTAACAAGTTAACATCTCATTTTTCTTTTAAAAAACTCGTCGGTAACCTTTTGAAAACGATGTTGTAATGAAATGAAAATCACTTTATTACTTCCTTTGAAATTAGGTTAGCACTCTTCATCTAATAAAATAATAGAAATTCTCTCATTTTGTTACGCAATTACAAAGAATATTTTTTCTGCTCTGTTACATAATTGTGAAAGAGCTTCATTCTTTTGGTCTTGGCTATTGTATGCTACATATTAAGAATACTGCAAGTGGCTATTCGTAATTCAGGTTGTTACAGAAGTACAAAATAAGAACAATTAATATTTCTAAATGGAAAAAAAGTTAATATTCTTGGTTTGATATTGCTGATTCAAGTGAAGTAATTTGTTTGGTCTGCACTTCACAAGAAGAGAAAATTTGCTCAATGTCAACCTTAGGTACTAGTTTTATTACTGAAAACACTGGCCATAGATTATCCACAGTGAATGATCGTGAGCCTTCAGATCAACAACCTTGGGCTTTATGGGGCAAAAATCACTCCGGAGCTGAAACTGTTGGGAGTTCACTCCCCACAAGAAAAGTAAAACAAATATCGCAAGACTCGTTGATGTTACGTTTATTACAAGAAATGATGGGGTGGGGAGCTGTGTGAGAAACTGTAAGAACCTTACTAGAATTATCTATTATAGTGCATTAAAAAGAGACTTTTGCTGAATATAACGAGCAGAGAGCTTTTAAAAATTCCATAGTATAAATATTCAGCAGCCTATGAAAACAAAGAATACTTGTAAGGGTTTCATATTCAGTATATCTGAATACATTTTGGACGGAAACATTCAAGCCAGTTTTAAGTCTTCAAAGTTATGGCTTCTTCTCAAAGTCAGAGTGAACCAGGTATTAAAGATGCCACAGGAGAAACTTCTGAAAAACATTCCTTAGCATCCGCATTCATTAAAATAATTTTTCTTTTATTTGACAGCGCTTTCCGTTAGTTGTGGCAAAAACTCTAGCCAAATAAATGTGATTTAATTGGTGTTTTAGTCAACTTTCTTTAAAAGATGCATTACAAGATACAGACTTTATATAGTATTTTTAGAAACCTTGTTGCCCCACTTATATTATTCATAAACTAATTCGTCTGAAAAGTATCGTGAACTAAAGAATAGTTACATCTTATTTTCAAGATCAATTTGATCACAACAATAGTCCATTACGCCCAAAAAGAGGGATCGACTACCAAATGCGACCAATTTACCAATTGGTAGGTAAATACAGTCTACTCTGTCACCTGGAGGATTGTACTTCAACAACCGTATACTTTCAAGACAATATTTTATTCGGGCAATTCTTTTTAGTTGTGCATTATCTTTAGAGAATTTGACCGAGGCAAAATGTAAGCGACGAAAAAAAGTGACTAACACCACATCGTTGACATCGTTAACTCACTCAAAATCACAAATAATAAATAAGATCGCATGTTAAAGAAGCTTAAGAAAAACAACGTATGTTTACAAATTGTCAATATATAAATTTGTAATTGAAAAAATCGAAGTCAATGAGGATGACGTGGGGCGATTTTTCAAAATCAAAAGGTCAAAAATTACATTAAGAGAAAAAACTAAAATCGTATATTGTCTCCGGAAGCTTTTAATCCAGATACAACAAAGTCTTCTGTTAACATTTATGCTGATGAAGGAGACGGTATTTTATTCAATGTTTGAGCACCTTGAATTGGAATGTTTGGCCTAAATGTAATAGTGCGTCAGAAGTAAATCATCTTTCTGCGATTCAAAAAAAACATATGCAAAATCTGTATCTTAGATTTTCTGCTATGAAAATCTTGTCCGCTTAAAGCTGATGATGAAAGATTCTTTGATATTGCTCAATACTCATCACGTTATTTCAATCCATCTAAAATGTAACCAATTGGTTTTTGGAGTAGTATCATCAAGCTAAATGGAGACAATACGGCTTGGGAGCTCAGGCTTTTTCTCACTTAATTATGCTTGTCCGCATTATTTAGAAATGCAAAGTTCGGAAGACTGTTCAATCAAACATTGTCAAAGGGAAAAACGAGGGGAAAAAAGCGATATATTCTTGAATACTACACTAAGAATGCGGATAGCTGCTGCTTAATTTCATAGTGACTCAGTATCAAAGTGTGTTGACTACTCTACAACTCTGAAAATCACCGTTTGAACCAACGTAAATGTAAGTCATACATAAAAAGACATTTTCTGAAGGAACTGCGTTCTTACTTAAATTTACCTGACCTATTGACGCCTGAAGACGTAGCTGAATCTGATGAGTAAATGGTGTTACTTTGTTTTCGGTGTTTGTTGACGTTAACATTAATTATGTTTTGTTTATTCTTTCCTAACTTTGGTTTACAGTTAGTTTTGTTTGTAGTATTAATTAGGTTAACACTTGTTAATAAATTACATTTAAACTAAAAAAATGATAAACGATATAATAATTTCTCCTTATTCCTTATGTCAACAAAATAAAAAACTTCATAAAACAACAAGATTACCTGATGAGCAACAAGTTCCGCTTTCTGTAAGCTCGCTGCCATTTCATCTACCTTCAGCTTTAACAAACCACACTCATCGACCTGCAAAAATGTAAACAAGATCAAATAATTCAACAGACACATACAATTGCATGTAACTTATTGATAATCAAAATAAGAAGACAAAGACAAGACAATAGAATAAAATATATAACATAATACATATTATATATATAATATTGATAATATTGCCCAGAGGTAAAAGGTATCTTGTTCGGATAAAAAAAAACTAAAATACTTTATTCAAAAAAACTGCTTGTTACCCCTACAAGCGCATGTTCATAAACCAATCTAAAGCTCATTTGAGGATTACCGAACAGTTTGGTGTTATTATTCAACCATCAAACTTGGAAGCCCATCTTTGGGAATTTAGTATATTTTTTTTTCATCTTATATACATTAATTCGCAAATACTACAACTGAAATAGACAGGTGCTGGTCAACTTGTAAATCATCACCTTACCAAGACAAGGTTTCTCTGTCTAGCCCATGCAACCCCCCCCCCCCACACACAACACACACACCACCACCACCACCACTACCACCAAAAAAAATACTACACCTAATTTTTATTTAATATGTTTCTTTATTATAACTAGCAGACTATTAAAGTTTGTACATGTTTTGAAGATAGTGTTGGGTGTGGGGTAGGGCCAATTAATAAAAAATAAGAAATAAATATAAAGAAATAAAACATTCACCTCAATGTATATTATATCAATGTTCTTTGAAATAAGCGACTGATTAAAAACCTGATTTTTTTCATTTCACAATTACCAAAGCCTACATATTTCTATAACAGCTGAACTCTGTACAGCTCTGGCACTGGGCGACTTCCTTAAAAAGCTAACCCAAAGCATTACAGTTTGCTACCATATAGTGACGGGAACAGCACGAAATACTTAAAATTTCGACTGAAATAAAAGACACACGCACGTTTCTTCGCAAATAATAATTTAAAATAACTATTTCAAAGTGGATACCTCTTTTAATTGCTGTGGATGCCACTCATACCAACTCCGATTCTTTAAGCTATTTTCAGAATATAGTAGTAAGACTCAATTTTTACACACATTAGAGCCTTATTTATTTTGTTCCTAAGACCTATATATAGTTACAGGTCAAGTTTCATTGAGTTGGCATCGTTTACCTGTTTATGTTCTTTCATTTAAATAAGCCTGGCTTCTGCCCTTTGATAATAGTACATAGAATCTGAAATGAAATGTCTGAACTGAATCGTTCCTACGATGTTAATTACCGCAAAGAAAGTCACTGAGAAATGTGGGAAGGAAGACCAGAGTAAAGTAGGAATGGCTTTTGTAAACTTATATGTCGCAGTTATACAACAGCATATATAAACAAATCATTACCTTTATTTGTAGTTTCTCGCTAAGTTCTGAATTCTGCTGATGGAACTCGTCTTTCTCTTTTCTGAAATAGATTAAATAGTGGTAAGACAGTTTTTAAATCAATTAATACGAAAAAAGTCGTATTTTACTACTAAGGGGAGGAAAGGGTTCCCAAAATAATCTAATGCACTAGAAAAAAGGCAACGACCTTAAAACCAAAAAAAATCGTAAGCTAAAAGTGACATTTGGGAGTATTAGTAGCGATGACCAAAATGCAATGCTTTGGTGAGACTCCCCAAACCCAAAATCCTCATTTATCGTTCAGATGTTAACACTTTCTACAACTGTCACGTTTCCAATAGTTAATCCGTTTCTATTTGAGACACGCCCAAATATATAGTTTCCCATGGTCTTGCAAATTAGTTGTTCCTGTAAAATTTATGGTACACAAAGTACAGGAGCAACAAAGAACAAAGAGAACATCGCCTTTACAAAGGCAAAACTAAAACTATGTAATGAAAAAATGCAGAAAAATAATAAAATGTTCGCAATATCGGTGGGCGCAGCCTTTTTCCGCAAGTACGGCTACAAGTTACAACAACTCTTGGCTTTCACATCACCATAAAAACAATATTAAAAGGCTCACTCTAAAATCAATAAAGACTAATAATTATTGTTGATGTTTACATTTTTATCGATAATTTTTTTAATTATTGTTGATTACAATATACAGTTGGCTGCAGGTGGTCTCGTTTCAGAGTATTGGTTCAAGAAATACATTGTATAGGCATTTATAAACTTTGCTCTAAAAAAGTCAAAAGCTATTTCTGGATCGCGACCATCGTTGATTGGTCCAAGGATTTATGAAAATCCTCCTCAAGATTTTAAATATGTTATCTGGTCTAAGACATTACAGGTAACTAACGTTCTTCTCTTACATTGTATTCTGTAAATCCATTGCCAATTTCTCCTTTTCCTCGATTACCTGTTTGTACGTCTGCAAAATCAGAAAAGTAAAGAAGTGATTCCAGGAGAAAACATTACTGATCAAAATTATATATATATATATTCGTGTTTGTCCATCCAGTTGATAATAGGAGTGCTCAATACAATCGTACAGCATTTATACAAGTATAAATCAAATAATATATTACACTTATTCAGCAACTGAGTTTCATGTTTATTATGACAACCATTGCGCTTCTGTAAATAAATAAAGTTAATATCACAAATACTCAGTTCTGTATATTCTATAATTCGACATTCGGCACTTCTCTAATTCGTAATTGGATATCGGTTTCCCGGTCCCAGTAATGGAAATACTACCTCCATAATTCGACTTTCGGCAATAAATTGTTATCTACCGTCGGGTCGAACGTTTGCAAGATCACAACGGAAGTTCACAGCATGTCTGCTAGACCAGGCAAACGCAGCAATTAACACCTCTTTGATCGTGGTGAAGCCTGAATACAATCTCTAATCCGGGCCAAAAATAACCCAATCTCAAGTCTCCCGTGGCACTTCAAGTGAGACCAACTAAAACGACAGAGGAGTTTCACCAAGGTTTTTGACAAAGAATCTATTCCAGCAAAGTTTGTCATGGTGTCGCCTTCAATTTTCTCCAAAAATTAAAGCATCAGTGAACTGATACAGTCCAGTATCATACTGAATAATCAAAATGAAATGAAGCTTTAGAACTTAAGTATCGTCTAGTACTATGCAACATCAAGTAATGGGATGATGAAGAGATAATATTCAATGACGCCCTCCAAGATACNTATATATATATATATATATATATATATATATATATATATATATATATATATATATATTCGTGTTTGTCCATCCAGTTGATAATAGGAGTGCTCAATACAATCGTACAGCATTTATACAAGTATAAATCAAATAATATATTACACTTATTCAGCAACTGAGTTTCATGTTTATTATGACAACCATTGCGCTTCTGTAAATAAATAAAGTTAATATCACAAATACTCAGTTCTGTATATTCTATAATTCGACATTCGGCACTTCTCTAATTCGTAATTGGATATCGGTTTCCCGGTCCCAGTAATGGAAATACTACCTCCATAATTCGACTTTCGGCAATAAATTGTTATCTACCGTCGGGTCGAACGTTTGCAAGATCACAACGGAAGTTCACAGCATGTCTGCTAGACCAGGCAAACGCAGCAATTAACACCTCTTTGATCGTGGTGAAGCCTGAATACAATCTCTAATCCGGGCCAAAAATAACCCAATCTCAAGTCTCCCGTGGCACTTCAAGTGAGACCAACTAAAACGACAGAGGAGTTTCACCAAGGTTTTTGACAAAGAATCTATTCCAGCAAAGTTTGTCATGGTGTCGCCTTCAATTTTCTCCAAAAATTAAAGCATCAGTGAACTGATACAGTCCAGTATCATACTGAATAATCAAAATGAAATGAAGCTTTAGAACTTAAGTATCGTCTAGTACTATGCAACATCAAGTAATGGGATGATGAAGAGATAATATTCAATGACGCCCTCCAAGATACTATTGATCCAACTCTTCATGGGATGACTTGAATCCTATTGTCCGAAAAGATCCACAGTCCATATAAACTAATAAAACTCATGGGGTACCCGTAAGGAAACAGGGGAAGGAAGTTATAAAATTCTCTTCGGCAAACCATTTGGTTATCCCCAATACCTTATCCACTTATCAGTCCGGGCATTTGTATGCACTGACTGATATTAAAGAAAGTGACTGGAAAGAACAGCAAAGGTCACAAAATATAAATTGATGCTTTCTTGATTATCGCAAACCAGTTGACACCATAGTTCCTTAACTACTCTGGGGCAGGACAGCTGAGCTCCGCTTTTTAAGAGCACTTCAACGAACAACAGAGGATTTCAAAGCAATATTACCAAGTGTTCTGAACCTGAATTAAACTCCCAGGCCAATAAACGTTTTACTAAGTACAACAAAGGCTATTATGGACAAAAATTGAAGCATCTAATATGCTGTCTTGGTATTCTGGCGTTTCTATGGTTCCCATTAATGAATAAGAAACGACATTTTAGTTCGTTCTAATCACCGGTTGGGATTCAAAGTACAGAATAAAATTATTCTTAAAAATTATGTAGCTACCACTGCACTACAAGTTCAAAGCACACCCAGGGCAACAAGTAAAAACAAATAAAAACTGGCGTGTTCTCAATACAAATGATTTCCTTTTTTCTTCCCCCAAAAAAGTTTTAAAAAAGCATACCATGTCATGTTTTTCACAAGTCATCTGTAGATTTGCAATATTTCTTTCCAATTCAACAACTCTTTGACGAGTAACTTGCAGTCTGTTGTTAATATCGTCACTTTCAGCTAAAATGTGAAGCAAATAATGATTTGTGGAAAAGTCTTGATGGTAAAACGAATTTCAAGAGCGAGTGCTTTTCAAAATTTTAAATCAAAAGTGGAGATTCAACACGACGAAATGCCGCAAGCAATCAAGTAATAACGAGAGAGAGAGAGAGAGAGAGAGAGAGAGAGAGAGAGAGAGAGAGAGAGAGAGAGAGAGAGAAAGAAAGAGAGAGAGAAAAAGAAAGAGAGAGGGAAAATATCACAGTTGCTCAGTTGAAAGAGCATGAGACCATGTTAGCCATAGGTTCCACCCCAATTTGGCACACACATATTATTCAATTCCCTATAATACAGATTAATACATAAATAGGTAAGTAAATAAATAAATACACGATTTGTATCATTGTCAAACTATATATTATTTTAATGTTGCATTCGCGCTTTTACACACTGAGTTATAAAATATTATTGAATTCAAAACATATTGGATACTACTTGAAAGACAAAAGAAGTACCCCCACCTTTAATTTACAACTAAATGTTGTCTTTTAATTTTGTAAGTACAAAAAATCAAAAGAAGTTTATTTATACCAATAAAGTACATTGTTACTGAAAAAACGTCTTTTACGTCGGTCGTAAGTAAATAGTAAGAGAACATAAAATCCTCCACCTAAATGTAGTTTCCAATATATCTCCCATCGAGGAATTAAACCAGCTTCCGCGGACATCAATATTTTAAACATTTTTTTAGTTTTAACATCAATTTTCCCCAGCAATTGGGGCTGAGACAGTGTCCTTCAGAGGGACCTTGTTTTGGCAGTGAGGGTTTTTTTGGTGGGATACCCTTCCTGACACTAATGCCGTTTTCTTTTGTAAAGTTCAAAAGTCTACCCGCCCGCTCGGGGAATCAAACCCGGAACCTCCTGATTACTGTGCAACTGCACTAATCATTAAACCACGGCTCCTATCATTTTTTAGAGTACTTGGGTAAAAATGTTACCTTTTATTACGTTGTCAGTCTTTGTATTCGAGGTCCTAAAATGCTAACAAAAGACCACACCTCTTTAAATACTTAATAATGGTCTTTCATGTTGTGTTTTATCTACCGTAATAGTTGCAAAGGGCAAGAAATAGCTGGAGGGTAGAGAAACAAAATTATCTTGGGCGTGAAAGCTCATTCATATGGCAAGTCGATTTCACTTCCCTTTCGTGTGAACATTAGCAACTGTTTTTCACTGACTTGCCTCTCCAAGTGAGCTAAACGTGTAACCCTGGATAACACTTTGTTTACAATGTAATAAAAAATGGTTTAAGTTTATGGGCAAACTTTGAAGGGAAAATTTCAAAAGGCATTTTCATCACATTAAAACAATCACCTTTAACGTTATGGATGACCTGGCCTTTTAATCTAGACATTGTCTCACAACATTCATCTATAATTAATCATGCTACACGAAATTAAAAACGGACTTCCACTGCTGTACAGAGGATAAACGGACTCTGCTACGGTAAGCAGGTCTGTAAAATTAACTTACATGTTTTACTCTGAAGCTTCCTTTGTAAAGAAGAAACGCTAGCTTGCAGTTCACTTTTCTCCGATACTAGTATACCAATAGTTTGTATGTGAACCTATATTAAACAAAGGCTGATTATTTAGTATATATCTTTTTAAGCTACTACCTTATAACAGGCAATAAAAAAAATTATCTTCACAAAAATCCACGAACGAAATAAAAAGCTCCTTTCTCACTCAAACAACATTTCACAGTTAAATTACAGTTGAAAAATAGCTACAAGAACACTAACAAGGATCGAAATTTTTATGTACAACATGCTGGTTTCAATATTATATATTATAGTGTCAGAAACTACCATTACACCAAGGCTCATAGCACAAAGGTGTCACGTTTGCGAATTTTCTTGGCTGCAAAGGGCACTGCAGGTTAAAACGCCAGGCCAGGTTATTTTAAATAAAACTGATGCCACAAAGAGAGCCTATTGTGATTCTTGTGTTTTGAATTTGTTTTTTTATTGACAGTATTTTTTTTCTTTTTTGTTTAAACTACATACCACTACGATCAATTGATTTTCAAAATGAATCAAGCAAAGATCAAGCTGCGCTCACAACTGTCTGGGCGTTACTTATCTGCTGTGCTTTTTTCTTTTATACTCTTCACTGATATTACCTTTTTTGTGCTCAGGAACTATCCCACTTATCCCTTTTGTTAATAATGATTGTAATGTCACCTGCTTTTTCTATCCTTTAAAAGTTACAGTTGTTGGGCAATACTTGGTTAAACTTTGTAACCCGCAGGCCGAAAAGATTTGGGAGCCCTGTCATAAAGTTCACAACGTTTTTATCGTAATAGATCAGGCCTAACACAATTTTGCAATTTGGAACGTCAGTGCATGTACTTAGAAAACCTCAGACATGTCCACATTTTGTTTTGGCAACAGATCCCAATTTTACCCTGGCTTATCCAAACATATACTTTTTCAAAATCTGTAAGACTAAAATTAAGTATATAAGACAAATCATGCACGTATTGCAAGAGGACTATGGGTCTAATTTGGAAAAAAAACAACAAAATAAATACTCGTCCTCAAAACCAGAATACTACATGTTACAATGCCAAATTCATGTGATATTAACCTAACATTAATAATGTATTCTATCTAATAAACTAACCCAAAACGCCACCAGTTCTTTCACATGGGCAAGCTTTTGATTTCGTGAGTTTAATTTGTTCCACAAATTTCTGGGTTTTTTGCAACAAATTTAGCCCCTTCACGGCGTGCGTATAAAACAGAGCGTGATGCAATAACTTTATTTTCAATAACAAAACTGGTCCATGTCACGCTCGATAAGATTTTTCCGCAACTAAAAACGCCAGACATCAAATGCCAACATTTTACACTGATCTAAAACAAACAAACAATGCAATTCACTCTAGACAAACTAATTTTAAGATCAAGAAATGCCCTGAGTCAGAGGGCACCTTGCAAAAGCTACATAATTCGTTAGATATAAACAAAGCTCTACACTTCGTTANAGGTCTTTCTGAAACCAAGCAAAGACGCACTTTCACAGCTAACGTAGTTGTAGCAAATTCCAGATAGTTTGCTGTATTTTAGTTTCAATAATTAGGGAAATTTACTGTATAAATCAGTTAAATTTCTTCAATTATAACTGCATTCAACTGAAATTTCAACGAAAGAACAAGGTATATCCTTGTTTGAGAGAACAAGTTAAGCTTAATTTTCGTGGGCGTTTTTTTGTTTTTTGTGGTTTTTTTGATCGGCCTAAAGTTCGGATAACCGGGGCTGGGTTGCTCATACCCAACTACGCTTCGTGACTAACAACAAATTTAGCCCCTTCACGGCGTGCGTATAAAACAGAGCGTGATGCAATAACTTTATTTTCAATAACAAAACTGGTCCATGTCACGCTCGATAAGATTTTTCCGCAACTAAAAACGCAAGATATCAAATGCCAACATTTTACACTGATCTAAAACAAACAAACAATGCAATTCACTCTAGACAAACTAATTTTAAGATCAAGAAATGCCCTGAGTCAGAGGGCACCTTGCAAAAGCTACAAAATTCGTTAGATATAAACAAAGCTCTACACTTCGTTAGGTCACGGGAACGAAAAATGTATTCACTTTCGCTTGATCGAAAATTTGTTCAGGTAAAAAAAAAGCCCGCACTACAATTCAGTGCTAGGTCAATCGAGGTTACAATAAAGGTACTTGATTTGACAATCATTGTTAATCTAGTCAACCACTACTTTCCAAAGTATATCCAACACAAAAAATATACGACCGGAAATGTATAAAAAGGTTGTCATTCTCTTTATCTGAAAACTGTGAGTTTCTCAATTATTATATTTCAAAAATATGGACAGTCAGTGTTGCAAGAAATTAAGTCATTAAAAATTACATGAAATGGCAGTTATCATCTTGCATGCTATTGCACAACACTATCCTCTTCCCAACAGATACAATTAGGCGGGAGTGTCAATGCGCCAATCAAGTAAAATGCCAACAAAAAGAGCTGAAGAGAGGCCATATTTGATGGATAATTCCGCACACTGGCTTTAACACGTAATAAACAACCGATAAACATATACAGAAAAAACAGGTACCACATGGGTCCAACTACATCGAGTAGTTTCATATGGTCATTGTGCCTGTCAATAGCTGTCAGTAGCCGGTATTTTACAACTGGTGTTAGCATATATAGAATCTCAAGGGTGCCACCTGTAACGACGTTTTCAAGAAAACTAGTGGTCTCAAAGGCTGCATCAACAATTAAAATGGTATTTTCTGCTGACTGTCTTTATATTGTAACAAGTTATCTGAAGCTGCCACTAGTTAAAATGGCGGCCTTCAATGAACCCATCGTTAAACCTAAATTAAGTAAACTAGGTGTTATTATTACAACCTCAATATTTGTTACCCTGACAACAAAAAAATTGGAATGGTCCGAAACCAAATTGTTTTTAAAAACGGATTGCAATTTATTCGTACTGTAACTGAATGACCACTCCTGAAAGGGCTACGAGAAGTCTTTTCAAACAAAAACGTCCTCGAAATTAAGCCTATGAAGAAAGAGACTTTTAACTAATATGCCCGTGGGCAAATTTGGTCTCAGAATAAATGTCCATGCAGAACCAATTCATTTTACTGACGTCAAAATGGTTTTTAGTAATAAATATTGAAACGTATTGACGTAAGAAAAGGTAACTCTGCGTTTATATAAAAGAATTATGGACACTTTTAAGTCTGCATTCTATGTTAAATGATTTATCAATTTTAAAACGATTAATTTAAGAACAAATTTAACAATAGCAGCAATTATCGTAAAGCCCCAGAGAGGGAAAGACATACCGACTCTATATAGTTACGAATATCAAATACATTCCAAGAACAAAAACCAAACAAAGTTTTACTGGTGGTGTGTGCAAAGACCGAGTTGTAACGCAAGAACAACTACTAACAATATAGACAGCATGGAGGTGTTAAAAGATGGCATTTGCCAGCATCTTTACGCAGAAAACCGTGCGCAAGGAAGAATGACATAAATATTGGATAGAAAAAACCACCTGAATGAACCACCAGTCAAAATAATGAGAGCAAAAATAGCAGAAATAGGTGACGAGTTACAGCTTTATTACCTGAATGAAACGATATCAAACGACAATGGAATTATTAACAGAACCGGGGAAGACTAGCAGTCAGGCGTTCGTATGTGAAGACGACATAATTGAGCCATATAATACCCTAGTGTACGAAAGACTGTCATGTACGACTCAGGACCAGAAGGCAGACTAAATTTTAATTTTTAATAACAGTAGAAACCATTAAGCTAACTTTCACAAGCAACGTGCTCGTGGACGTTGAAATCTCTATGCCTTTGGAATTAAACAGTTTCCCTCTTTTTATCACCAGGACCTTATGAGAACATTGTGTTTCCATTACTATCTGCTTAAATTGTTTGGAAAACTGAAAATACATATCGTCGTATTATTACAGAACTTGTAAAAAACTGCACCAAAAACAGGGAAATATTTAATTAACAAGTTATTATGATGGAATTTGCGTTATTGGCTATCGATGCAACTCGGAAAATTTTGCCCTGGTCAACCGTTACGAGGTGCACTTTTTATTTTTTGTATGCCCTGTTGGGAAAAGTAGCATTATTGGGAGTATGGTCTGACTTTTTGAACGCATATGATCACAGAAGTTTGGCAATGAATGCAACAAGTAATAGTCCTCTCGTCTGTCCTACTCGAAGATACTGACGCTGTCGTCGATAAAATGGTTGAAAGAATGGGTGAAAGGTACTTAGAATTTCAAAGTTATATGGACCATAGTTGTGGACACAGGGTTTCCCACCGTGGTCGTCGGTGTTCCCTACTCCTCCGCTTTGGATCAAAACTAGAATCGGTACAATCAAGTTATGAACGACACTTGCTGTACAAGTAACATATGAACAAATATGGAGGTAAAGAATGCCGATAAAATTTATAAGTATGAGCAGTGAAAATTGCATTTTTTCCAAAACATGTGCATTATTACTTTTTGACAAGGAAACACTCGGAATGGGCAGTTCTTAAAGAAGTTAAAAGCAATAGTGAATACGAAAACGATGGGACAGAAAATCCGTGTTGACTTTGAAAGCGGCCATATTCGATTTAGGGACATATTAAACAGAGGAAGAGACCGTCTTTCTTTGAGGTTTGTAAGAGACCTTCTCTTACAAACCTCCTAAAAGGTACAAGTTTAAAGTGTTAAGAGAATATCTCAAATACCTGAAGCTGTTCCTTCATGGCACCTTGTTCCTGCTGTTGTTTCCCTGCATTTTCAGCTCTTTCCTTCACGTACGACGAGAAATAAGGGTCAAAAAAATATATCAACAGTTGTGAGCAAAAGTCACCACTCCAAACCCAAAATGAGGTGATATATTACAAAAGTCTAGCACTTTGCAGCTGGCTAATTACTTGACTGTTGGGGGAAAAAGCTATATTTAAGAGTTGATCTCTCTAAACAAGGCATTATCATCTCCACTTACTTTATCAGAAGATAAAATAGAGAGAGTTTATTTCCTCCTCTAAACCAACTACGAATAAAATGTGATTGATTTGACTTATAATATTTGGCTTACAAGTCAGTAAAGCATACACGCGAACACATGCACGCACGCAAGAACACATCATGCACGCACGCAAGAACACATCATGCACGCACGCAAGAACACATCATGCACGCACACAAGAACACATCATGCACACACATGCGCGCATCATTTCAAAAACAGCGATTTACCTGATCAGACAAAAAATACTTATTGTTGATTGTTGATATATATGGGATAGGTGGTATGGTTAAGTGTTTGTAGATTTCCATTTGTGGAATACAATATACGACAGTAGAAAGAAATGAAAGAAACTTTACCTTCCTAAGCTGCTCTTGCAGTTGAAGCACCTGCTTTCTCTAATGTNTTAAGTGTTTGTAGATTTCCATTTATGGAATACAATATACGACAGTAGAAAGAAATGAAAGAAACTTTACCTTCCTAAGCTGCTCTTGCAGTTGAAGCACCTGCTTTCTCTAATGTGAATTGGGTTTTAAAAAATACAGCTAGATTAATAAAATTATCTTCAAAGTTATAAATTCAAAATGTTATTTCCAATATAATATATCATTACCTATAAGAAACCAAGAGCTGTTAAAAAAACATCAATCATGTCTTTCTCCTAGTTTTTAATCACTCTACAATTATAGTTAGCAACAGGTTAAAGAATAATAACCACTAACAATAGTATTTGTGTATTTGTGTGTGTGTGTGTGTGTGTGTGTGTGTGTAGGATTGGGGGGGGTGGGGGAATGTGCTTAAAATTCTTGTTCAAGCTGCTCTAATATATTTTCCGAAATACGTTTTTTTGTAAAGTCAGTCTTGGTACCCCACCCCAAAGGTGCAAATGTGTATGGAAAAACATAAAAATATATCTATAGATAAACTAATTTCTGGCAACTAGATCCTCTTCTCTTCTGTTGAAATTTGACCTTAGCAAGCTAATTTTTAACAACTTTAATCTTGTGACTACTAATGCCTCACAAACGTAAATATTGTCTACTTGTTAAAAGTAGTAGTCTTTCTGTTCTAAACATTTGAAAACTGACTTAAAATAAAATATTCTCGACAAAACAATAAACCAAGTTTCTTCATCTGTGAAATGAACATCACATAAAATGCCCTAAGCCGATCCGTGGGCAGGGAAAAACGTCATGGGACGAATGATTTGACAAAATAAATGTGAAAAGAAAAGATTACTTAAATAAGCAACTTCATATAAATTGCATAATTGTTTAAGTTAAAAAATTACCTGCATATAACTGAAACCAAACATTAGCAATACTAACGCATTTGAAAAAATACCTGCACACCTATATTTACACATAAAAACGAATTTGATAAAACATACACACACCAAACATATCTAGGAATTTTTACACCAATAGCTCCTTTCTGCTGATACAAGTTCGGCTGATTGTTTTCTTCGAATCCATAGATACAGATTTATCATCTAACTCTCTTTACATTTGGGCCCCCCTCCCTTTTTATATATAAAGAATAATGGTTTTTTTCTTTGTTAACCGTCAATAATTATTTTCCAATAGGACTGCAATCAGCATTTTTTTAGGTTAAACGTTTACTCAAAATAAAATTGTTAATGGTAGGCTAAAGCAAAGCAGTACTTGTAAAAATGTAATTAGTTACCTGGTCATTCACTTGCTTAGAAAGTTGTTGGTTTGATCGTTTGCATGACTGAAGTCCTTGGACCAATTCTGTGTTGCGGCTCTGAAATAGAAATATTCAGTGTTCAATGTATTAATTTTGAATGCAATGATGCTGGTAGCATTGGTGCTGATACTATCAGTCTGTTGTGTTAATGTTGATTCTGATAATAACGACTGTATTGATATATTATGATTGTTTTACCGTTGAATAAATTAATTGTTGATCATATTAAGGATGGCTGTATACACACTGGCTGAAGTGATGTTGACTGAACTTATTTTGACTGTCTTAATATTGGCTTATCAAAGTTGAATGAAATGGAATTGACTGTTTTCATGTTGATTTTATTACTCCTGGTAACATTAATTTTGTTTGTAAAAGTGATGACTATTTTACCGCTTTTAAGAAATTCTTTACAAATTATCAGGATTTGAAAATAAATCAATATATGTCTTGTCTTATTTCAGGCCGTATTTCCAAACGAATTTTTATTACCTCTCAAGCGAAATCCCATTTAGACGTACGATGTTCTACATCTCCAAAAACCTTTTATCAATGGGATCATCTATCAATTGGCCAGGTACATCGTTGCCACTTGCCCAGAAATTTTAAAGGTTCCTTTACGAAATATAAAATCTGACAATCTGGCTTGGCCAAGTACACAACAAAATGGGATTACAAGTATAAACTAATTCCTCTTCCAAAAACTGATTGAGCTGAATAATTTAGTTCATTTTCCAAATTTAACAAAAATAAAATAGAACTTTAAACAGCGAGATCTTACAATATTTCGTAATTAAACGCACCTACTACTTACTCACTCACTTTCTCACACACAAACAAACACACACACACACACATGCACGTGCGCGCATCATTTCAAAAACAGCGCTTTGTATGATCAAAAAAAATTACTTATTGCTGGCTTTAGCAATGTCTGTATAGCACGATATAAAAACCCAGCGTATTTGCAATTTAATGTATATTCTATTTTAGGGTGTTAATAGGAGGCCTGAGTTAATGTTGAAAAAGAACACATTACTTAGAATTCAGAGTATATTTACATATCTTACATCAGAATGATGGATTTAAGTACAAAAAGCAATTTGTTGAGACAAAAGCTTATTCTACTGTGACATTCATGATCCTAGTTACATCGTAATTTCCACTCTTCGCTTGTTCATAATCCTGGGTGACACGACGAAATTAGTATTGTAGCCAAGAATAATTATAAGGGGAAAAGAGCAATTAAACTAGCAATGATTTTGTTTACGTTGTAATTTCCGATGTGATAAACATTTAAATTAATCTAGTATCCTGTTATCCCTTAGGTTTTTTTACAAAATGCGCAACGAAACCTGGATCCAAAATAAAAATAACAGCTAATTCTTCCAAAATTTCCGACTCTTTTACTTTACTATTTAACATGTCCTCCGGCCTCCAAAAACGTGGTCCAGTAAACGGCTTCAAAGATTTGACAACAGAGTTTTAAATAAATCTGATAAATCGTAATCTAAATTACGATAAAGATAACTATAACAAAAGAAGCAAGAAGGGCCAGCTTTGGTAAGCTTTATATACTCTAAAATTAGTGGCATGTTTACTGTTACAAACCCAACTTCGCACACATTTTATTACAATACCTGAAGAGTCTGTATTTCTCTGGCTATCGCCTCGCCACCATTTGTGAAAACATCCTAAATGGAATAAAGAATGTTGACTAAATCAATCAATTAATCAATCAAACAATCAATTAATCAATCAAACAATCAATTAATCAACCAATCAATCAGTCTATCGATCCATCGATCTATCGATCTCTCTGGAGTAGTCTAAAAATATGATCTCCACTGATACAAGCAAGAAAAAATGGGGGAAACAAGAGCTTAAAACAAGATGCACCATGCTATTACCTTGAGCTAACAGGTCCGTTGAAACAAATGGAAGTTTCAAGCTTTCAAAAGGCAGTTTAAGCATTCATTACACAAATGAAATGCTCAAACGCCAAATATATTCCCAACACTGTATACTTGTGAATAAATATACATAAATATATATTTGTGTAATTTTGTGTATTCGTATCAAAAAATGCTCAATGCATATAGCAGAGCAATATACATAAGGTAAAACACGAAAAATAAGAACTGTGATTGCAACTAATAGTTTCACGATATAAATAAACAAATATAAATATGTCACAAATCATCAAAACGCACAATAACAACATCATCAGCCCCAAAACAATAACAACAAACCATTCCTGTAACTGCAGCACAAAAAGTCAATGCCCTCTTCCAGGAAAATGTACTACACCAAACGTCATCTACAAGGCCACAGTATCATTGGCACCACCCAAAGGAACACCAACACCACCTAACATCGAAAAGGCATACATAGGTTTAACCGAAAGGCCAGGGAAACACAGATATTCTCAACACAAATTATCATTCACCCACAGTAAGTACAAACACAACACAACACTATCCAGTTTCGTATGGGAAGCAAAGGAAAAAATTGGAAAAGCACCCGAAATACCTTGGTCTATCCTAAAATCAGCCCCCTGTTACAACAACAGCACAAAAAGATGCCTCCTTTGTCCCACTGAAAAAATGTCCATTATAACATACATCATCAAGGAACAACTTCTCAACAAAAGATCAGAATTCATTTCAAAATGCCGACACGAAAACAAATTCCTCCTCCGCAACTTCATACCTTATGACCAATTGCATGGGACCTCCTTTCCTGATCAAACAGCCGAACACCTATTTACCCAATTTGAAAGTAAATCATTCTTTAGTAATTTTAAACCGTATCCACATGGGACTTCTTTTCTTTCTTCCTTTCTCAGAATATTAACGCATTGTAATACGTTATCACCTGTAATTTCTATTTTTGATGAGCGGCCTACTTTATTTGTTTATAAAAGCTTATACAGTGTTTGTAGCATTATTGCCTGATGATCGAAAAATCGTGAAACTATTAGTTGGAATCACAGTTCTTATTTTTCGTGTTTTATCTTATGTACGTATATATTTACATAAATATATATTAAAATTAATGCTTTCACTATAAATGATGAAAATATTTTATTAATTACATATAACCCTGGAAGCTGTAATTTTGCTCATGTATATTTTTTAAAATCGTGAAATGTTTTGTTGTTGGACACCAAGTAGCCTTCAGCCCATAGGCATCTGTATACATCAATGGTTATCGATCAACTGTACACAGACAGACAGCACCTGTTGATTCAACCACCCTGGTGAACGTACAACTTACCCCCAAACGGGAATGTCTGAAAAATGAAAAACAGATGGGGTACGAATGACACAAAAAAAGTCGTACAGCAATAAGGCAGTGATTGCAGATTCATGTTTTTGGAAAAGTCGGTTATTTTTACTTGTCTTTATATCCTAACTGGGTGAGCAAAAGGACGTGAAATTTACATTTTCTGGCTCACAAAAAAATTTATAATGTCAAGTGTTTAAACGTCATTGTTGCTTGGAAAAAATTCTTGCAACTTTCTACTGAATCTTTGTTATTTTCATTATGGCTCTGGAGCTTTGTCATCATAACATGAGAACAGGTAAGGTAATGCATGTTATGATACTGTCCTCCTCGTTGGAAAAGAGCACCAGTCTCACCAATATGTTTCAGATAGAAAGTAAAGTATGAAAAAACACTCTTTCATATGATTTATTTTCTTCTTTTCCTTCTGATGTCTTCAGAGTTATAATTTAGGAATAATTTTACCTGTGTCGTTATGCTTTGCAGAAAACGTGATTTAGTACCAATGTTAAAGACGCCTAAAGTAAATCTAAACTTATTCTTATCAATGAACACTATATCAAAATAGGATGACAATTTTTATACAATCTATTAATTTTTACATTTATGTCAGTAAATGACAAATGTATTTTTTTAAATATCACGTTCGTTCTAATGTCAAGGTAATAGTTAAATTTTGTAAATTGTGAAAGCTGTAAAAATATAGATTTTTATTTAAAATTGTACAAAAGTGAAAAGTAGGTGAAAACCATACAGGATCAGAACTAGATTATCAAGGCCACCTGATAATCGTCCTTCACCAAATCATTCTTGCAACCATATATCTCACTTGAGCACGCCCTTCTTTCTCTAGGTCCTTGTCATTGGGCACCTCATTCCAACTACGCACGTGGAGCTGCGCCTCCAACAGTACAGCAATTTCCCTCCCAAGGTCGGATTAATTGATCTCAATTTACATATAATGTGAGGAAATCGTGAAAATAATATAATACAGATGGAGAGAATGTGGAATTGTAGAAATGTGAAAACACGTGTTCCGAGCTGGGTTCGAATCGGTGTCTATGGCTATTGTGGCCACAAACTCAAAACGATACAATAGTTAATTAATAAACTATACAAACCAGTAATATTAGATGTCACAGTTAACAGTGCACCCCCCGCCCCCCCAATAAAAAGTTGTATGTTTGAAACTTGCCTGTTGTATCAGCCCATTTAACTGTTTCGACTAGAACGAGAAGAAAATACTTTAATTAATAAACAACTACAAGCAAAAGTTAATCCAATCAGCTGGTGTAGAACTGTCATCAAAATTAATCTTTACTGTCATAATGGTCCTATAATATCCTAATACGCCTCTCTATTTAACCTTTGCTAATTTCTCTCTCTTTGTCAGGAATTATTAGTTTCTTAATAACTCAGTTGACGCCACCCATCTTCCGGTTGAATAGTTTTATCGTTATGCGTCAAGTCAATGTAAAATACTGTGATCATCAAGGTTTCTCAAGATTTCTATATACACGGATGCTTTCACAAAACACTACCTGCGGCATGTCAATTATCTTTAATGTGCTTTTCTTTGTGGTTTCTCAATTCAGTTGTAAATATTTCGATTGTTCAGTTTAACATATCTTGAATCATCAAGGATTTGACGCCGCTTCGCGAATTATTTTTCTCGTCATCAGGAAAGGTGGTCTTGCATAATTAAAAGTTTCAAGTCCTTGTTGCAGCCCAAGTTTTATAAAAATAGTATAAGGGTTCTCTTTACTGGCATCTCGGCTTATGATAAACTGAGGGTCGTTTCCTTTTTAAGTATTGGTTATTCTTATACATTTTTACTGAGATGCTTTTGTAGCAATTTAACTAGGCCAAGGTATATAAACCAATACAAGTGTAGTGTTTTCTTTTTTTTCTGGTAAATTCCTTTTAAGAAATTATTGTTTGGTCCAAGAGTTCTTTTAGACGGGCACTGCTCTCTACAAAGAAAATACCGTCACCATACTGTCAATTTTGATAGGCAGGCTGCTACTCCAAAAGCATGGTAACGATGCATTGACAATGTCTTTCAAGCAACAAAAAAACCATCCAACTACAAATCTACGGCAAACAGACCTTTGTTGGTGACTGATGAAGTTCCTCTTGAAACGTCATCCAAAATTTTTACCACTGAAAATGTAAAACTAAACATTCAACATGAAATTTATTATTCTCTCTCCTTCAAAAAAAGAAATTCTATCCACAGATTTCTTATTCATCAACAAGAACAATAAAAAAACCTTAAAAATTAGTGGCTGATTGACCATCTTTCTTTTCATTTTATTCATTTAGACTAATTCAACAGCATTTTTCAAAAAAACTTTCAACCCTTTCAGCAAAACGTAAAACGATTCAAACCAATGTTTTCGATACAAAATATCATTTACTTCAAATTCAAAATTCGATGGTTAGATCATGAAGCCGTAATTTGATGATTAGCATAGCTGCATTTCAACCGAAGAGTCCAGGTTTTGGTTCTTTAAGCTGGCAACACTTCACGAAAAAAATGCCTATCAATTTATGCCACATGGCGGGACTATTGAATGTCTTGAAATGTTCGGTATTGCAGATAACGTGTAGAAATTACTACAAAATAGTATGAGACGATGCAAACTATCATTAGCCTTAAACGGGGAAGTTTTACGGAATGTTAATGCATATAGGGGAATCTTCCAAGGTGATAGTTTAGCTCCATTACTTTTTGTACTCAGTATGATACTCTTTTTATTTCTATTGCGCAAAGTCAACGCATTCTATGAATGGGGCAAGAAAGAATTTCGACTTGATCACCTATTTTTCAAACAGTGTCCATCTCTTTAATGAAGATATAGAAGTTATAGACTTAAGAAATGTGGAGTTGTCATACTGAAAAGGATGGGGAAGGGGGTTAAGCCATTGTGATGGAACTGAGCTACCCTCTAGAGAAATGATGAAAAAAGAAAAAAGACGATGTTCATAGGGAATGTAAAAGAAGAATGCGTCAAATATTGAAAATTAATTAAACGAGAGGAATGACATAACCACAATTAATAGTTGGGCAATAGCGATACTGAAATATGGAGCTGATATTCTTGGGTGGAGAGATAATGAAGTTTAAGGGTATGGATAGGAAAACAAGGAAAACTTTGTCAGTAACCTTGTCAGTTTAGACACTGCATCCAAGAAGTGATGTGGACCTACTGCATTTGAGGGGAAGAGAAGGTAGCAGGCGTCTTATAAGTGTAGAGGTTTGTATAACATTAAAAGAAAACAATTTGGGAATGTATGTCAAGGAATCTACTGAAAAGTTGACAAAAGGTGTCAGGCTAGCTGGAGCAATGGAGAGAGAAGGAGCTTTACCAAAAAAATTTAAGTGAAAATGAAACCTTGAAACCAAAAGAAAGTGAAGGGATAAAAGTTAAATGGGTAGCTTGTGAGAGATATGCCTGATGAAGTGAACAAGGAAAAAAACTGGGAATGGCTTACTTAAGGCGATCTGAAAGTAGTTGATGTTGTAGTCCCGGCTGACTGCAGAGTGCACAATCAGGAACAAGAAAAAATGTTAAAATTCCAAAACTAGAAAAAGGAAATTTGGAGAATGTGGAAATAGAAAAGGTCAAAGTTATTCCAAAAATTTGGGGGCATTAGGCATTATATCGAAAGGTCTTGTGTAAAAAATCTGGAAACAGATGTGAAGGTCAGCTTCATACAAAATACATCATTGCTTGGGACTTCTAGGATCTTAATTAAAGTGCTAGTAACAAAAGGAGAGGAAATACTGGTTGCCTTTAGTCATTTGTTATAACTCACCAATCAGTTTTATAGACAACGGTAATTCAATCCAGCCAGTGCCTAAAGCCATTTAAGAAAATAATAATTTTTAAACTTCAAGCGTATATTTTTCCATGTTATCACTTAATACAATTGTATCCCGTGTATACATTACATCATTACCCTAAGAAATACCACTCACTATCAAGGCATGGTATCAAGGCATGGTATCAAGGGCACACAGAGTAACGTAGTCACCAATAAAGGAGGGGAGGCTGATCCCATGTCTTACTACGTTGACAGAATATGTAATATGTGGTTCGAATTACCACACATATGATCTTCTTTATGATATATGAGATTTCGCTTTTATCGTAATAATAATAATAATAATAATAATAATGATCACAATAATAATAATAATGATAATGATAATACCACTAATAATAATAACTAAAATTAGGCAATCAATGAAATACGTAAGAGGTGAATCTATGTACAAATTTCAAAGAGAAANGATAATACCACTAATAATAATAACTAAAATTAGGCAATCAATGAAATACGTAAGAGGTGAATCTATGTACAAATTTCAAAGAGAAAATTCCACTTACATGCTGTTTGATTTTTTCCGCTGCTGATATTTCACTGCAGAAAAAAAAAATGCGATAAAGCTCTTTTGCAACTGACACGTTACATGTATTGATACTCAAATACTGTTTTCAAGTATAGGGATACAGGGTGATGTAAAATATCACAAAAACATAGAGCAGCCTTTCACTTGAAAAACAAAAATGTTTTGATATACTGAAACGTTGAGAAACTGGAGCACGGGTACAGGGAAGGGCTGCTCATCAGTTAGACTGGCAAAAATCTAACGGTTTAACAATTCTGTGACTGTTTTGACAGGTCACCAAAATATTTTTTATGGATTGGATATCTTTTTATAACTCGCTTTAAAACAAACGGTAACAAACATTAAACACTTTAGCACTCATTTTTTTAATTATGTCTAGATTTTAGCAATTTAAATAGGCTTTGCGCTGTTGCTATACTTTGTAATACTGACCAGATGCTAACCTTTTTATTGCTAAAGTGGAAGAAATATTCCGATCTTTTATGTCTAAGCATCACTTGTTTGTCAGTGTTTTGCTAACCAACGAGATAAATTTTCTTCCAAATAACCTTTGCACAGCGAAAGAAGAAAGAACAATATCTGGGCCTCGGTAACCCTTTCAATGACAAAAGCATGCAAGAAACAATATATGTACACAGACAACTAAAATATTTCCTCAATAGTAATCAGCCCTTTATTTGACAATGATGGTTAGACTTAATTATGTAGCATTAAGTCTTGGCATGGCATGTTTAAACCTCTTAACATATCATCAACCTTTTAAGTAACTGGTTCCATTCTCGCTCTTCCCCTCCTTTTGATGTAACCAAGCTCAAAGCTCACCGCATCTCTTTACGTGCAAACTTTGACAATGCATTTATAAATAACGACCCGAAAAACACGTCTAAAACCTAATACCAATTAAAATAAAAACAAAAACAAATAACCAAGAATTACAAAAACCAGCATTGTAACAAACAAAAAATGTCCCACCTATCTTTGTGTGAACTATCTTCATTAATATCATGGGTATTTACAATCATTGTTTCTGGAACGGAATGTTCCATTTTATGGGCTGGAATATTTCCTGTTTCGGTTGCCATTGGCTTGACCTATTAACAATACACAAAGAACAACTATAAATTCATATCTGGTCTTCAGCCTTCTACCTTATTTTTAAAAAAAAACACTTATCAATTAATGTTCGTTCTGTGAAACGAAAAAGATAAAACGCTAAAAAATGCTATGAATTTGTAAATGCCTCAAAGTCAAAAAATAAAAATTGTCTTGAATTTAATAAAAAAACAAATTGGATTAGGAGTAATATACAAAAAGCTCTTTTTCAAAATCACTAGTTACAAAAATTCTTCTCACATTCAAAAGTAATCTGTAATACAAATCGTGTATTTTAAGAGAGATTTTTTTATTTCTTCTGCCAGTCTTTCAATTGAAGAAAATCTTACAATCCCAAAGTGTATTAGACCAAGCTTATTGCACTGAGCAGCTATATGTCAGTAACAGGACTATCAATCAAGTGTAGATTTGGAGTTGAGCAGCTATATGTCAGTAACAGGACTATCAGTCAAGTGTAGATTTGGAGTTGAGCAGCTATATGTCAGTAACAGGACTATCAGTCAAGTGTAGATTTGGAGTTGAGCAGCTATATGTCAGTAACAGGACTATCAATCAAGTGTAGATTTGGAGTTGAGCAGCTATATGTCAGTAACAGGACTATCAAACAAGTGTAGATTTGGAGTTGAGCAGCTATATGTCAGTAACAGGACTATCAATCAAGTGTAGATTTGGAGTTGAGCAGCTATATGTCAGTAACAGGACTATCAGTCAAGTGTAGATTTGGAGTTGAGCAGCTATATGTCAGTAACAGGACTATCAGTCAAGTGTAGATTTGGAGTTGAGCAGCTATATGTCAGTAACAGGACTATCAGTCAAGTGTAGATTTGGAGTTGAGCAGCTATATGTCAGTAACAGGACTATCAGTCAAGTGTAGATTTGGAGTTGAGCAGCTATATGTCAGTAACAGGACTATCAGTCAAGTGTAGATTTGGAGTTGAGCAGCTATATGTCAGTAACAGGACTATCAGTCAAGTGTAGATTTGGAGTTGAGCAGCTATATGTCAGTAACAGGACTATCAGTCAAGTGTAGATTTGGAGTTGAGCAGCTATATGTCAGTAACAGGACTATCAGTCAAGTGTAGATTTGGAGTTGAGCAGCTATATGTCAGTAACAGGACTATCAGTCAAGTGTAGATTTGGAGTTGAGCAGCTATATGTCAGTAACAGGACTATCAGTCAAGTGTAGATTTGGAGTTGAGCAGCTATATGTCAGTAACAGGACTATCAGTCAAGTGTAGATTTGGAGTTGAGCAGCTATATGTCAGTAACAGGACTATCAGTCAAGTGTAGATTTGGAGTTGAGCAGCTATATGTCAGTAACAGGACTATCAGTCAAGTGTAGATTTGGAGTTGAGCAGCTATATGTCAGTAACAGGACTATCAGTCAAGTGTAGATTTGGAGTTGAGCAGCTATATGTCAGTAACAGGACTATCAGTCAAGTGTAGATTTGGAGTTGAGCAGCTATATGTCAGTAACAGGACTATCAATCAAGTGTAGATTTGGAGTTGAGCAGCTATATGTCAGTAACAGGACTATCAGTCAAGTGTAGATTTGGAGTTGAGCAGCTATATGTCAGTAACAGGACTATCAGTCAAGTGTAGATTTGGAGTTGAGCAGCTATATGTCAGTAACAGGACTATCAGTGAAGTGTAGTTTTGAGTTGAGCAGCTATATGTCAGTAACAGGACTATCAATGAAGTGTAGTTTTGAGTTAAGTAGTGCACGGAAGGTGATTCTTTATTTGATTTAGTAGATGTGAGCAAAAACTTGCAGCCCTAACGTTAAGCTCAAAATTAGTGTTGGTGTGTTATCACCAATTATGTTAAAATACTTGTTGCTTGTCACAAAGTATATTGGTAAATTTGCGTAAATGACTCCCAGTTTCTTTCCAAAAGAGTTAAAACCTGCTGGAGAGTAGAAAAGCATGGCTTCATTCTTACCTCCTTGTATTATTAAAAACCCGCTCCTTTTGCAAACAGTAGTTACAGATGATTTTCATGTCTTCGGTACGTTTTCTTTCAATATCGTGCAGGTATTTAGGATGTAAGAACCACGGTATAGCCTGTGCACATAGTAATAAAAGTGTGTAACATTTTCTGTCACGTTATTATAGGGTCAAAGAAAAGAATCCAATGCAATGTGGCAAAATCTTCCAGGTTTTTCTATCTCGAGGAGCGTGAAAAAGTGCTTTTATTTAGCTTTTTCCGAAGATTAAAAAAAAGCCTTTTTCCCAGCAAATTTGGCTTTGCAATCACTTTGCAATCAAAAGTAGTAGTAGGCAATCTTCGATCTTAAAGATCATTGTGTAGGCATTAAATAGTCTTGATGTGTCTGGATATGGCTAGACAGTCCAATGCTTGAGCGGCAGCACTTGTTGCAATGTGCACAATGAAATGCATCATCGTTTATATATAAGTTTGTTAAGGGCTGCAATACTATTTTTTTACTCTCCTCCTTTCCACTTATAAGGGTTTGTTCATATCTACTTGTCCCCCCATGGTCACATTTTCTTTCCAAGATAAACATTGTTATGCACACAGTTCCCAGTTATCTGCATTCACATCAAACGATTTCATGTCAATTTTAAAATTATCATTAAATCTCAACAAAGGGCGTCCTTATCTCCTCGATCTATTACGAGCTTCACTAAAAAGAACTGTATTTGGAATAAGGCTATCACCCACCCTTTTGACAAGCCAAAGCCATCTGAATCGCTTCTGCAATACCACAGTCCACAAGTGTGTTAGCCCAGATCGCTTTAGTAACTCTGTATCGGGTAACTTGTCTTGTCATTTAATTTTTCGTACGCAATTTATATGAAAACTATTTAGCTTCCTAGCATACGTAGTGTATGTCACTGGGCAATAAAGCAAAGACGAAAGCACGCAAGTCTCCTATATGTGAATCTTGGTAGTAAGTTCATTATTTTCCCATGCCCCTTTCCTTAGCAACACAGACCTCAAAGCTGCTTTGCTGATTAGTTTTGATATTTCATCAAAAGTAAATAACGACTAACATCAAACATTATTTGCTGTGTATTCCATCCTTATGGTCTTGACCTTTACTGACTGTGATACACATGTTATATGTCCATGATACAATAAAACTTCAACTATTTTAACTATTTTAATCATCTCCTCCTATAAAATATAAATATTTACCCACTTCAAATCAGTTTCAAAATGTCCCTGGGTTCTTTTTTTTTTATCGTATTATCCAGCGCCTACTACAATTGATACATTTCTGTCCTTCCTTTTGTCTCACTTGAAAAACGACGTCTTGTTCAAATTACACATGGACTTGACTTTCAGCTCAAATGAATCAAAACCACAGCGAGAAATGCTTTTCCTCACTTAATACTTAATTATATAAAAGGTGACTACAAATATGTAAATTAAAGAGGATGTGTAACTTACATCTGAAACAACACTTTCTTCAACAGTTCTGCTACCTTCATTATATCGGCTCCCATTTTGTTTGGGACTAAAAAAAAATGCCATGTTTACAACTTTACATTTTACTCAATACAAATTAGAGCAATATATTTACCCAAAGGAATATACTAGCTACTGTTTCGCAAATATCTCAATAACTGTTGCTAAAGCTTACAAAGTGGTTTACCTATAATTGGAACTGTTTGTATCAGTCAAAAATAGATCTTTATTTTATTTTTAGTTTTGCCATGGTTGATTATTTATTAGAATTATTATGATAATGTGAAATACTGACACACATTTCTCTCTCTTACATTTTATTTAAATTCATAATGGCAAAGTTGGTACTACCCCACAAAAAATACATGTTTACTTCCATCTATCTCGGAAATAACAACTGAAACAATTTCAAATTTAAAAGCAGTTCTTTCCACATTATTTTGTATATAATATCTCAAAATTAGCAAAATTTGGGGCTATGGTTGTAACTGCCAAGTGATTTGACATGGAATGACACATTTAATAAACAAAGGGTGTCAAAGTTTTCCACGTGCAGGCCAATGCTGTTTCTTGCCAACAAAAAGAGAAGCAATATTGCCATAACTCACAAACTGGAAATATTGAATTATACATTACCTTGGAAACAGGACACCTTGAGCTGAGTTCTGTTGAATTTAAAAATACCCACAAAAAAAATTATAATCCAAATCAAAAAAATTAAAACTAATTCTTAAATCTAAAATTTAAAGTTTTTAATAAATGAGAGGAACCAAAAGACTATGTGACAATTGAATCATTGCATCTCCGAAATCGCTGAACATTTTTGTCCCATTTGTAAGTAATTTCTGACCTGATAGGAAAAACTGGCATAGTGTCTGCAAGTTCAAACAATTTTATTAGCAAAATTTTGCTAAGAGATTTCCATGTCAATCAAATTAATATGCTAATGTTGCTAAAGCAAACATTTTATTTACAGTTTTGTCTCTGAGGATTCTTGGTGTGTCATTTTCTTTACAATTTTCTTTGTGTTCTTATTTCCTATCCACTGGTCTGTTTATATATAAGGTATATAATAAAGAAATATGGTATACAAGTAAGAGGTAAAATGATATGTACATCACTTATAAAGTATTAAATTTGTGTGGGTTAAGTTATTTCCTACTTATTTCCTATTAAAAAGTTTTCATGTTTTTCTCACTTGTTTGCTTACTTATCTAACTTAAAAATACAAAATGACTCCATTTTGACACCATTGCTACGACCTCTATGATTTATCATACTGATGAAAATGTATCTACAAAAACAATACTACTTTTCACAATTCTGTAATAGTTTAAATATCAAATATCCAAGTCAACATTGGCTATCATCTCCTACTAATAAACAAACATAAATAACAAACCATAAGGTCATGCATATATTTCAAGAAAAATAATCTTATACCTTGTCTTGGCCTGTAAATTCAATAACCGGTGGGCTCAGTAAGGGTCCATCTTTTTTAGGTATGGGTGACACTGTTCCTTCTTTTCTTGGTAATTTTGGAGCTCTCCTCTGCTGAAACTGTTTCAGCTATATGCAAAAGTAAAAATGAGCTGTTTTAGTCATTTTTCTATTTACACAATAAAACATATTGTCCTCTATTGTCCTTCAGTTATCTACTTCTGATGTCATCTTCCAGTGGTAGCTTTGGCTAGTTCAATCAATTTAGGTGTCATCAAAAGATCTATCAAAATATTTTAGCTATAAATAAAATAGCTACAAAAATATCCTACTGCACATTAAAAACTTAGCACAAAACAATGTGGCATGAAAAGTTCCCTTGGAGATTTGCAAGAAATATGACCTACCTAGGGCTGAACAATGATACAAGTGTATGCCAGAAGGCACTGCTGAAAATTAAAAAAAAGCTATGTGGATCTTTAATATAAGCACAGGTTATGAAATTGAGCATAGGTGACCAGTCATTGATGTCAAGATAAAATCAGAAAAAGGGTACTTGATCATACAATTACAAAACCGATGTGACAAGAGGAAATTGAAAAATACCAAGACCAAAAATTAGAAATTGCAACCTTATGAAGCCTTTTAAAATTATGCATCATTCCAGTTGCAATATTTCCATTGGGTTGTGTCCCAAAAGAAGCAGAGCAGTCATATGAGGAAATAGGACTTAAACTCAGGACTCACGTGGAACAGAAAACAACATTGCTGGGAACTGTAAAAACATTGAGAAAGGTATTAAAAACCAGAATCTAGTTCTTCTACCTTGCTTTCAGGAAGAATGTACCAGGAACTTTTCCCTGTGATAAAAACATGGTAATAATAATAGTTCTAATAATTACAATAACAAGAAGAAAAAGAAGAAGAAGAAAAAGAAAAAGAATTTAGTTCTGATATGGGCTTCAGGGTCCATTCTAAAAAAGTTAAAATTATGTCTTGACAAGATCAAATTAAGTCAAGCATCCAATCCTTTCAAAAGCCTGTTTTGGTTCGGTTTGTTAACATTCTTAGGTAAGTGCTTTCTGTCCATGGTTAATATGACTGTTGGATAGCCCTAATAAATCCAACTCCAATTCACTTGTCATAAAAATATCCAATAATAACAATAATAATAATAATAATAATAATAATAATATGTATGGACAATTTGTTAGAGAGTTGGGGGGAAAAGATGTTGAAAATTCTTGGAAATGGCTAAAGTCGTGTGATTTGGAAGGGTCTACCGAGGCATTAATATGTAGTGCCCAAGAGCAAGCAATAAGAATGAATAGCATCAAGCATTTCATAGATAAGACTAGAGAATCACCTTTTTGGAGGATGTGTGGTGAGAGAAATGAAACTGTTTACCATATAATTAGTGAGTGTACTGTATTGGCAAGAAAGGAATATCTAAAGTGTCACAACAATGTTTGCAAATATATACACTGGAAATTATGTAAAAAGTCTGATCTTGAAGTGGCAACAAAATGGTATGAACACAAACCCCAGGGGGTGATGGAGAATGACTCATGTAAGATAATGTCGGAATTTGTAATACAATGTGATAGAACAGTGATAGCAAGAAAACCAGACATCGTTGTAATAGATAAGAGTAAAAAACAGACAAAAATTATAGATGTTGCAATACTTGGAGATGCGAGGGTGCTAGAAAAAGAACAGGAGAAAGTTGATAAGTACAGACCTCTAAGAGATGAGATAAATTGACTATGGAAAATGAAGAAGATTGAAATTATCTCTGTGATCGTGGGTGCATTGGGAACTGTCTCGAAAAAACTTTAAAAGTTATGTTGAACAAATTGGAATAACGATGAATGTAGAACATGCCCAAAAAACAGCACTGTTAGGTACAGCCCAAATCTTACGGTTGGTCCTAGGGCATTAAAGCTACAGGCGAAAGGGTTGTGATTCCTTAGATGGCAGGTAGTTATCTGGGATCACACCAATAATAACCGAAGCGAATGAGAACTAAAGCTTTGTGAGAAAACATATCAAA